>JAUZNJ010031065.1:0-14435 GCA_034780135.1 Jordanella pulchra | reverse complement strand
TATAAAACAGGTGCTGCATGACTGTAACTGTATGCTTATAACATCATGTGCCATATTAAGGCACATGTTTATATGTAGCAAGAATAAATGAGAACCGAGAAATTATCAGCTGCTTGGTGGGATGTTTCTGAACTATAACTGGTATTTTTTAACCCCTACTTGAGCTATAGTACCAAAGGGTAGAGTTAAAACAATGAACCCAGGAAACGAGACTCAGTCCTAATATTCTAGGGAGGTCTATGTCTTTTCATGTTGAAACATCTAGGAACTTGACTAAGAGGTTTATGGAAGACAACAGCAGTCGTTTAAAACATCAAATGGTGATTTAGATTAGACAGGGGAAGGTTTAGATGTGGTTTTAGAAGCCATATTTCTAAGTAAATCCGCTTTATAAGCAAAGCACTCCAGGCGATATCGGGCACTTAAAGCCATTAAGATTAAAAGCAGAGGTATTCACTAATGGAGCAGTAGTGACCTCACTGTAATTCACACACCCTTACACACACACACACACACACGCACGCACACACACCCTGTATCCCTAGCTGCACACTCCCTGTAGCCAAGTGAAACCCTCGTTAACTACATTTCAGCACCCCCGGCGGTGAACAGCACCCTGGGACGGCCTCGGTGCTGGAGTCACCGGTGATTCTCTGGGGTTTCGGCCTCTTGAAACATGGCGGCCCTGCCTCCGTTCAGACAGAGGAGGCGCAATCTCGGGCCTTTCACTCCGGCTGAGTTTGACAGTAGATAAAACGAGCACATAAAGGGGAGGAAAAAAGTATAGGACACTTACTTCATCTGTTTGACGATGGTACTTTTCCCGGACTCACCGCCGCCTGCAAAGAACGGAGGGCAGAGGCAGTGAGATCAGCACCATGGAGAGCACCTCCGCCCAGCTCAGCCCCACCATAAGCACACCGAGGCGCTGCAGCCTCTCCTCTTACCGAGCAGCAGCAGCTTGACGTCCTTGGCAGCCATCACCCCATCCTCTTTCAGGTTCTTCTCGATGGCTCTGCTCCGCTCCATAGCTTCGCGCTCTTCGGCGCTCAGTGTACATCCCATGTTTCCAGGCGAATGAGCAATCCCGTCGTCTCCCCAGTCCGCCCTGTCCCTCGCCGACTCTCGGTCGCTGCGTTGCGTCTCACTTCGCTCTCTCCTCCCGCGCTGACCGCTACAGCATTAGGGCCCGGATTCAGGGCGAAACAGAGCCGGGATCCTGGAACGGTCTTCTTTCCGTGAATGCGAGTCTGTCGCTCCGTGCCCTCGCTCAGAGGGAGTTGGGGGGGGTGGGGTCGTTGTGACAGAGCCTGCGGGGCTGGGGTTGTTAGGTGGGGAGGGAGGTCTCCAGCTCTCTCTCTCTCTTCGTCTCTCTACAGGGCGGCGCTGATGATGACGAGCCTGAGCGCTTTCAGCCTATCTTTTCACCAATGCAGGCAGGCATCAGGGTATGGCAAGCCAATGTAACATAAAATAAAAGAGATGGCCGTGATTTCTCTAGTAGGATAATTTATTTAAGAAAAACAATACGTGGGTCTCTAGTAGCGCGCTTAACTTATTTCTTAAGAGAAATAAGCATTTCTGAAGAGAAGCTCAGAGGTTAACTGCTACGTTAGATTAAAATTGATCATTCAGTGAAATCAGACGGGTCACATAACTCAGAAGTTCACACTCATTGAATGGTGCCATGGCCCTCATTCTGCTGCATCTTACCCAAGTAAACTGTTTGAAATGATCTTACTTCCTGCAGTCCTGTTGAAAGCATGTGCCTCTGCTCTCTATTTAAAGGACCAACCAGTGGATATGGTTCATCAGGTGACTTTTTATGCTATTTATGCTTTTCATGCATTAAAGCAATATTAAACCTTTTCAGGGTGTCATTGACATATGTTATGTGATCTATAATCATGTTTTTGCATGCAAAATCTATGTGGGTCTGACAAATTGAGGAGTTATAATTTTTAAAAGAGCATGTTACTTGGTTTGTAACTCAAACCATAATGTATACCCATAGCTCCCTTGCTGAGTATAATTATTAGAGATTCTTTTAAATTGTCTGACTCTGAACCCCAAATTTATGCTAAAAAATCTCAGCACATTGTAAGGTTGTGTTTGTTTGATCAATGAAACCTGTGCAGATTATCTTTTTACAAGTATGCACAAAAAACATTTTACAGATGTCTTTGGTGCAGCTATAAAACCATGTTTTTTAAATAATTTGTTCTGTACAAGCTTTTGGAAAAATTGAATGTCTTTCCAAACATTTTTTTTACATAGAATGTGCCAAAAAAAGGGCTATTTAGGGTATAGTGCATTTAGGTGGGTGCATACCAGGTACAGTTCTGATTGAAAGTTTATACACCCTCATATTAAAGAAAATGATAAAATTCACACTTGATTCAAATAACCCAAAACTGAAAAAGTAATGACAAATATGTATTAAATAATAATTTAGTAAAATAAAGTACTGATTTTGAATTTTTATTTTAAAAAAGATAAATTAAAGTCATGTGATATATATGTGTGTGTGTGTGGGGGGAGGGGGGGGGTTGTTTGGGTTCAAATCAATGTCATGATCGTCATTTCCTGTCATTTTTATTAATTACTTTTGTCAATTTCAATTTATTTTACTGGAAGCTGATTTTTTTCTGTCTTTATTGGAAGGTTTTGTAAATTTACAAGCACAAATGTAGCATAGCTTGATCACCTGTAATTTTTGGTATAAGGAAAAGAAATTAAATATGTCTAAATAATAACATTTCTACAAGTACAAATTATATTTCCATGCCCAACTGTATTATACAAGATTATGTCAAATATGTTAATTATAATTCGTTTAAATGTTGAAATGAATCTCCCCTACTGCTGGAAAGAACAGATGCATAATTCAATTCTTACCAGTTATTGCCCCTTTCCAATGTCCACAGCATCTTTTGTCCAGCAAAGACAAAAACTATTATTAATCAAAAACTTAATCTAAAGTCAAGTTTCTCCAAGTGAGAAAACTTCAGAGAAGATATTTTCGTTCTTCTTATATTCAGCAGGCCTATTTGTTTTAATTACAACATCTATAAATCTGGATTTTCGAAAGCAAAAGTGAACTATAGGTATCTAAATATGTCAAGAGTTTATATGATAAAGTTGCCTGCTATACTCCAGAGCTAGCCGCGCGAGACTCACCTAACAATCTGGTTTACGTCAGAGCTGCCGAGTTCTAATCACATCCGATGAAAGAATTGTTCAAATGAAAGAGACGTTCAAGTGGCAAATGTTACCCCCGAATTTGGTGTCATTGATGGAAAGCATGTTGGTGTAATGGAACTAAAATGTCCTAATACGACTGCCGTCACTGATTCTCTATTCCCTTGCACCTGGGTGACGTTTAATCGTGTCAACGACATAAGTAGGTCTGAAAAACACCCGGTGGTGGACAGACGAACCTTTAATTACGTCAATATTGTGGCAGAAACTATGGGTGTATGTAAAATAGGACTACAAGTTACTTATTATTATTATTATTATTTGACTAGTCTTATAAATTCAGCTGTTGAGCATCTAAATTGGAACATCAAAAGGAAATACCAGAAACAATTGTATTGTTTAGAAAACGTGCCACAAAAGTTAAAATAATATATATATGATTTAAATTGCTACTAATCACTACATTTTGAGTTAATTTATAAAAATTTAATAATAAATGATAAAACATTGGTATATTTTGTTAGATTAGCAAGGGGAACAAAAGAGGAGCATTCAAATTTAACTCAAAAAAATAAAATTAAAAGGTTTGATCATGAATTCTAATATTGCATGATATATAATATACTTTTTTTTCATTTCACATAGATCAAGAACCTTGTTTATACTATGAAACCATAATGTTATGTTTAGACTCCCCCAGCTTTGAATGTATATATAGAATGCAGAAAGATATAAATACAAACCTATATGTAGCCTATAAACATAATTAACGAACACCCTTATAAAATAAAATAAAAACTCAGAAGAAACAAAGATAAATACATTGAAAAGCCCCAAGAGCTGGATGTATGTTCCTTTCACATGAATTACTGCGTCAGTGGCAGAGCAGGAGCAATCAGGCTGTGACTGAGCTAAGATGGAACGGAAGCCTAAGTTGCCTTCAGCTCATCTGCATTGATTGGTCTGGTGTCTTTCATCTTCCCCTTGACAATCTTCCATAGATTCTCTATGGATTTAGGGTTAGAAGGGTTTGCTGGCCTGTCAAACTCAGAGATACTGTGGTGATCAAAGCAGATTTCGGTCATTTTGAAAAGGCTAGCAGGAGGCAAGTCCTGCAGGATGATAAAATCTACATCGCTTTAAAGTTTTTCTAAGAACTTTCCTTAACAGCGCAGTGTGAATGTGACCTTCTTTAGTGGCTCTTTTAGAGGATGCCAAGGACAATCTGCTGGACAAATAATGCTCCAACTCAATATTCAAAGAAATAAATGCTGTCTCAGGAGATTAGGAAGAAAAGCATAGACAAGCATGTTAAAGATAAAGGCTAAAAGACCATCTCCAAGCATCTTAATGTTCCTGAGACTACAGCTGGACATATTGTTTAGTTTTAAGACGGATGTGGCTGCAGGAGGAGAATGGATTAAATGTCAAAAGGATAGATAAAACTAATGGTAGAGTTTTGGCCAAAAAACATCAGTTCACAGACAGAATAACACTGTCCCTACTGTGAAACATGGAGGAGGCTCTGCTTTGTTCTGGGGCTGCTTTGCTTCATCTGGAACAGGGTGTCTCAAGTCTCTGCAGGGTTCAATAAAATCTCAAAACTACCAAGAGATTCTAGAGAGAAATGTTCTACTTAGTGTCAGAACGCTTGGTCTCAGTTGCAGGTCATGGGTCTTTAACAGGATAAAGACCTAAAACACACAGCTAACAACACCCAACAATGGATAAGAGGAAAACATTGGACTATTCTGAAGTGGCCTTCTATGAACCCTGACCTAAATCCTATTGAGCATCTTTGGGAGGAGCTGAAACATGCTGGCTGGAAAAGGCAGCCTCAAACCCGAGACAACTGGAGCAGTTTGTTTATGAGGAGTAAGAGAAAAAAAAACACCTGCTGAGAGGAGCTGAAGGCTCACTGGCAGTTACAGGAATTGATCATAGACCATCCTCAACATGTTGTGCAACAAAACATTAAGTTCAGGGCACCATCATTTCTGTCCAAGCCTCTTTCAGGTGTTAAGTTTTTACATTATTGTTATTCCGTCGAAGGATTAAAAACTGATGTCTGACTTTCATTTGCTCATTTCAATGGATTTTTTTATTTATTACGTTTTTTAGATTCAAGGTTTTTTTATAACAATTTTTTCATTAAACAACGGGTACCAACAATTTTTCCCCTATACGTACAACTAAGACTGCTCCTTGTGGGTCCCAATGCCTGATCCCACAGGGGGAATTGCTGTTTTTGAGTTCGGGGTCACGTTTAAGACTAGGGTGTAAATTAATTTTAGGTTTAGCTTAGGGTTAGATTTGAACCCATAATGATTAGGTTTAGGGTCACGGTTAGGCTATAGAAATGAAAGTTAATGGAAAGGAGCCGCAAAGATTGTGAGGTGTGTGTGTATTAACAATAGTGTGGTAGACATGACATGTCTTTGAGCAAAACAGAGAGACGATAATTTAAGCAGGGATTTTTCTCTTGTAATCACTTCTTACAACTGTGTGTCCACACTGGAGTTTTCCCATACCACAAAGCTGTAAGTGTGCGTGATAAAAGCTTCTAATCCAGCCATCATCAGGATTGACGGTCAAACAGAGTATGAAGGGGGGGCTCTAAATGCAGTTCACCCTGCACAGACCCCGTCCATCATCTATGGTCCATAAGCTGAGATCCAAACTCCCCACATGTCTACGGATTGACACCTCAGCCACAGAGCTCCCTTGGTGTGATTTAAACACCCACATACACATTCAGCAACAATGGTAGTGATCACTAATTCAGTCCTTCACTGAACAGGCACGTGTGTGAGTGACGGCAGCAAATGGGGTGGATTAACACCAAATTACACCAGGGGGAATTTAGACAAAATTGTGTTGTTAGTTTTAATTACTCTAATGCATCAAACACAAACATAAGCCTTTTTTTTCCACAACCATTTAATTTGCAAGGACCCATTTGATAGAAAAAAAAAATCAATATCCTTCAGTTTGTGTCGTGATTAGAAGCAGGACCCAACAAATTTGATCTCTAAACGGACATGTAACACGAAAATAAGAGGCATGATGACAACAGACAGTGCATTAAACTCCTGCTTGCATTTCATTTAAAACAAAATAAACTAACAGTTACACAAAACTGACTATGACATGCTGATCTGAATCCCACTCATACGACCTGTGAAATCGCACACAACCACACATACTTGGTTCTGATTTAAACGTGAGGAAGAAGGGAGTGGAACAGGAACAGCTACTCTGAATGCTAAAACAGGTGGGAGAACATTTCCATTCCCACAGAGGAACCCAGACCTCAGTTTTGTTTTGTTTGTTTTTTTTTTTAACAACTTGCACATAGAGTTACTCTCTGGGATGCATGTCCAGCATATTTTCAGCCAGGCTGGTGAGTTTGCTGTCCTCCAGAGCTCTGACCAGTCGGCTCAGCTTGGCTGCCCTCCCTTCTGCCTGGATGAAACGGCTCAGCAGCTGATAGGCTTGCTCGTACAGCCCTTCTCTCTCATACTCGTAGGCCAGGTTGTCAATGGCGGGGCCCTTTAGAGCGCGACAGCTCTTCCCCAGGGCCCTCCCTACATGTTTCCACTGACGGCCCACTCCGTTTGAAAAGCTCTGAACATCTGCCGGCGTCAGCATTCGGTCCTCTGGTGAGCATGAAGGATAAAAAACAGAAAGAAACAATAATGTAAATTTGACTGAGCATTATTACATAAACTGCGTGGAAATGTCAAGCTTTACCCTGAATACTTTACCAATGACAATCACCGTTTCATTAGAGGGAGCCATCCCTGTGGATCTGTTTCATTATGTTAAAATGTTTGAGTTAGAATGGTGTCTCTATTCAGTGACATAGAGTGAATTACATGTTTAGGTTTCGACCTTGACCTAAACCCAACTCTTGGGTTAGGTTGCAGCTTTGTCTTAATGTCCACCTTATTGTGTGATGAATTACACTGTTTTTATAAAGAGTTTTATTTCCATTTCTCAAACAGGCAAAGGCTTGCTGTAAAAAAAAGAACAAATTGATAAAATAAACATTCAGTCATTTTGATATAATGTGAAAAAGGTTCAAAATGTATACATTCTTAGCAAGGCTATTTGGACATACTGTAACATGGATCACAGTGCACGGTCCGAACTAGATCTATGGTGAATTATTATGGAGGCTTTATGCAATCAACCCTAATATATGGGTGAACAATTTAAAAGCATGTTCAAGGCTTTTTTTAAAGACCAACTAAAAAAAATCAGTACTGACTCAGTATTCATTCTGGCATACCTGATTTGAGCTTCTGGGTTGAACCCTGACTGACAGTCTTACTGAAATTTATCACAGCTTCTTTCCTTCTGCTTTGTCAATGAACTGACTGCACTTTCACTGCAGCCTAGAAGCAGGTTTATCACTTCAATGTTATGAGCTTTCACACACTTATTATCATCCTGCAAAATACACAGATGATCACCCGACTGTGTCCAGAGAAAGCTGCTCTTGGCAGAGGTTTCTATCACCACTCTTTATGCATTAAGACTCTTATTGGAAAAAAAAATGTTAACAAGCCTTCTTCCATCAATGAGATGCAACCACACACAGATTGTGGTAGCTCTCATCCTTTGCTCTCCCTATAAATGATTTCCCACACGTCTCGCATAATCAGTATAAGTCATCAGATAAAATCACTTTGCACCAGCCCCAATGCTGTCTATCCCTTATTACTCCTAATCAATTTTACTTTGTTCTTGATATTTTCCTTGGACAGCTGCACCCTTTTTGCAGCCACTGTTTTTCACAAGGTTGTTATTTAATAAATCTTCACTGTGATCCTTAAAGCCAATTTCCAAGAAGCTCTGCACTGGTGGAAGCAGGATTCTGTAACATACTCCTGTCCATCCAGGTACTTGGTTGATCTCTTGGCTTATTTGCACCTGAATCTTTAACCTCAAAGTTTTGGATTATCTAGAAAACCCTTTTAGCTCCAACCTCCTTAATACTTTTATATGATGCTGTTTCATTTCAAAATTATAATGGATGCACACTTTTCTTTTGCGGTAACCACTGCTAATACAAGACAATTGTGATTTTTAGCACAGTTATGATGCAATTTCACCCTGCGCTTTATGGCTAAAAATGACAATTTAGATTAATATGCATCTGATCCATGTCAAATGGAACAACTCTTCGCATAAACCAAAGATGCAAACTTTGCAAAGCAGCAGTGGTCTCACAGCTGACGTTTTTGACCATGACTGTAGCTTATACTCATCAACTAGATGCTTTGAGTATGTTTGGAGCAGAGAAGTTGATGCTCAGAGGAGAGCAGCTGCAATTAACTCTTATGAGGAAACAAATCAAACAAGTAGCTGCAGGCCTGCAAGCAAAAGCAAAACAACCAGCTTAAAGAGTCGGGTTTGATCTGAAAGAAGGTGGAGGTGAAGCTGCCACAGTCTATAAGTCATGTGATCTCAATAATGACCCATTATTTGTTCTGTTTTGGGTTTTAACAGTGATAAAAGGCATGTTTTTCATCTTTCATCAAATAAAATTGCCCGTATTGATCAAGAGTTTACCCCCAAAAAAGAGTGATTTGTGTTTAAACAAGAAGCTATGTTTTATGGAACAACTAAAGGCTTGAAGGTCAGCTACTAAATCAATGTTGTCATTTGAATTTTGGCTGAGTCACTCTGTTTCAACTAATCTCTCACCACAGATGAGTAGCAATCAGCTGGATTAGAGTCAGTTGGAAAAGTCACCAAATCACAAGATTGAATCAAAAAAGATGGATGGTGTTCAGGAAACGTTAATTTGAAGGTTTTGTTGTTGTCAAGGATGTTTGTTGGCTTTGAAACTCAAATTTTACATGACAAAACACATTACTTAGTGGTGAAAAGTAAAAAAAAAAGTAACATTAGGGTGCTTACAGATATTTAGTGTCACAGCTGCAAACCTTAGCAGATTTACAGATTTTTAAATGCAGAAAATTAAATATGAATTTATTGCAGATATTTCCACAGAAGAGGTCAAACTTTAAAGAGGACGGATGGATGGATGGATGGATGGATGGATGGATGGATGGATGGATGGATGGATGGATGGATGGATGGATGGATGGATGCAACAAGTAGAGATCTGCTGTGGATTACAGTCTTGCATAAATCTTTTTGTTCCACACCCATCCTTCTCACACATGTAAACTGGACTTATAATCTTTTTTCTTTTAATCAAACTCCATAGTTACAGATATTTCCTCAGACCGAGTAGGAAACCTAAAACCGATGCCTTTACTCACCAAACACTCTGTTCTGAAACTTGAAGCAGTTGCTAGGGACAGGAGACTCTTCCTGTATGACTGTGGGGGGCTGTGGGGCGGGACCCAGGGCTTGGTTCTGCAACTGCTGCTCCAGACGTTCAATCTCTTCATCACGCAAGCGCCCCGGCTAACACAGAATGACACATCTCTTTAAACTCACATTACAACCCAATCAGCTCTAGGCTTATTACACAGGGACTTACTGACATGAGGAAAATAACACTCAATTTCAAAAAGGTCAAACACAGAGAACTAGTGTACCTGTGAAAGGTAAATATGCTGCAGACAGACAGTCGGCTGGTCCAGACACAGATCCAGATTCTGAGTCCCAGCCTTTAGCTGGGTTTCTACAGTGAAGTCTTGAGGAATGGCGAGAAGCCGGCAGGCGTGTTGGGAAAGGGACTGACGCACCGCTCCAGAGCTGTAGCTCTCCAGGAACTGCTGACATGCTGCCACATCCACGAATTTCACCTCCACCCCCAGGAAGGGCTCAGCATCATGGACCTTTAGGATCTCGTAGCCTCCCAGACCTCCTGCAGAATCTGAAAACACTGATTAATTAATGTCACAGCCTGGAAAAGCTTTCCTCTGTTTCTGCACCAGTCAACCCTGATGAGTTTACCTCCAAGAGTCAGCTTGATGACTTTAAAAATGATGAACTTTCCTTGCTGGTCTTTGTAGAGAGCGAGCAGGTCCACATCAGGAACCAGTGACTTCAGAAACATGACTGCACATCCTGTCCACGCCCCCCCATCCACAGTCTTGTCCGCCATTTTCTGAACACAGTACGAGTCAAACAGAGAAAAACAAACTGATAAAGCTGTGGTAATAACTGTCTAAACTGAGAAGCTTCACTCTATATTTTTGTTTTAAAATATTTATAACCCTAAAATTAAAGCATTACGTGGTTTTTAGATTATCTACAAATAAAAAGACACAAATGTAGGCTCAGTCTTTTTTACTTAGAAACCCAGAAATAAACTGATGAAACCAATGTATAAATAGACAGCAAGTGTGATTAATTTCATGTGTGCTCTGTGAAGGCCTCAGGGGTTTGTTAGAAAAGGTTAGAGAACAAAAAGCATCTTGACGGAACAAAGCAGACAGGTTTAGAAGTAGGCTACGGAAATCTGAACATACACCAACACTGACAGACAGCTGAACATTCATCAGCAAAGTAGCACAGAGGCCTGAGATAAATCTGGAAGAGTTGCAGAGATCCTCAACTCAGATAGGAGAATTTGTTGACACAACATCTATTAGCTGTGCACTCCATATAAGTCAAAGGCAATACGGCTTACATCTAGGACAGGTGACATTGGTTGGATGGGACCAAAATCAAACCAGAGTGCTTCACATTATCAGTCTGGCTCGGCAGGTTGGGTAACGTTAAATTTAAAAGAAAATAAAGGAATAAGACAATCCCAGTTTGGGCATCGAGGTAGTAAGTAATTAAGAGTACAAGAGTACACTGATGCATTTACAGATTTAAATAAATGAGATTTGAATTGTCGATGCAGGGGGGAAGCGGAGGATTCTGGTGACTTGATTACTTAAAAAAAACAAAAAAACACCAAAACTAATGGATCCATTTTCAGTGTTAATAATATTTTATTTTACCATCTCGTTGTTCAACTGTGTTTGCATTTCAGGATTGGATTCAGCACTACATAGCAAACAAAGTTCATCAAACATCCTTTCAATTTCTCCTACTGAGGATGAGGCAATGCGTCTCATATCGACACCTAAAATATGCCACTGCTCTCCTAGGATTCAGCAGATGTGACCCCAGTCCACCTTAACTTTTTACTTTACCCCTCCTCTTTTGAAAACCCTCATTACATAAAAAACATTCATAATCTCATTGCTCCCCTCCCCCAGTCCAACCTCTGCCTCCTGTTCCCTGAATGAACCACTGGAGCCTGCAAATACTCCGCCGTCAGCTTGAACCAGCATGCCCTGAGCTGGATTATAATGCATTTCCTCATATTTCACTAATACACTACATGCTTGGCAACTAGACCTGGGAGAATGTCTAACAACTTAGCCAGTGTGCAGTTTTATGTGATCCTATCTACTCTAAAAGTAAACTGTGAGATTAGTTCACCAGCTGCATGAGCTGCATGAGGATTACATGACCGCTGGGAGCTTAAAACGTATCGCTTATCTTTTGCTGCCAAAAGGTTACCTCTAGGATTCCCTGGACAGATCATCCAACGTTCCAGCTGCAAAAGTATCTGATTCACGTGGGAAAACTCTCCCAAATTAGCAATCAAGCTTCCTTGTGATGTTTATCAGCTGTCTTCAGTGGGATGGACTGAAGGAAATAAGGGGAAACAAACATCCCTTATATCTGGCAGAGAAGAAAACAGTAACAGGGTGGAAAGGGGTGGTTTCTAGCTGAGTAGTTAGATTGTATCATCCTTCGTACTGCTGTGCTTAGCTTGTTTGTGTTTGCAACATTGAAACGGGAGCTCTCTGCAGAGGTGAAGGACACAGTCGTGAATCAGAGTGAAGTTGGAGGTCTTTGTGCATTTTACAGGAACCTGGACTCCACCCTGTGTGTATTGCCAGCAGCTAAGTTGCATTTTTATTTCCCACGTAGTAACGTAAAGAAAAAGCAACGCAGCTCAAATCCTCCATGTAACACGCTGACCTCCGTTAGCGGCCGCTCATCACCTGCTGTTGAGGAGGAATGACCTCAGGTTTCCTAGAAGTTGGATTGCTGCCAGATACTGTGCAGCTCAGACATGTTTCCAACATGAGCATCCCTCATGACAGGGAAAGGCATCGGAAATGAATTCACATGAGTAGCAACAGATGCAGCTGGCAACATCCAAGCCCATCAGTTACAAGTTTCTGAACCTGACTGAAAAAAGAAAAAAAAATTATAAAGGGGATTTTTTCCTAAACATTAACACTTCAAACTTACTCTATTATATATATATATCTCTCTCTCTATATATATATATAGATATATATATAGAGATATATATCTCTATATATATATCTCTCTATATATATATGTTCTCCGATTAGTTTACCAATTTTTGTAGAAGAAATAGGGGATGTGATTCCCCCCAAAAGTGTTAACAACGAGCTGAAATCATGATGAAATGTAGGACATATCAACACTATCAAGTATGTTTAGGCGCATCTAAACATACTTGATGTTATTGTAAACGTTTTAGTTAACTGTTTCTGAAAGCATGCATTTATTTACGCTTGGATGAGTTCATTTTAAAGTCTTGATACAAAGCTGTCATCTAATGTAGTAAAAGTAGGCTATATTTGCAATGAAAACTAAAAGAATGTGGACAGAAACCTAAACATAAAGAACGTGGCTGCATCCATCTCTTTATTCTCAGAAAAAAAAGAAAAAAAGCATTTTGTTTTTGGTAAAAAATGAAGGTCACTTATCAATTTAACCATCTATAAACACCCTGTTTAATCAAGACCCTATAAGCATATATCACCTTACTCAAAACCTTAAATTTCACCAGACTGCAGCAACAGTCGGTTAGCAAAATATTAAACAAATGAGATTTTTATTTAGCCTCATTTACTCCAATGTTACTAAAGAAAATCCACTGATTTGTTTGTCAGTGAATTAGTAAATGCAGTCCATCAGTGTGTGCCATTGCACCGTCACAAAGTTGTCCTCCTATACTGACAGACATAGCAAGTAGAGTAACAATCAAACCACCAATCAAAACAAATGTTTTATATGATTTTAAACTGAAACAGCAACTTAATGGGATAAACTTTAACCTGCTCATTTCCACCCTAAATGGATCGCACTGAGCAGGAAATGGTCCACACGACAGGGAAAAGCCCAACCATGACACAGCAGTGGTCGGGTGTGGTTTTTGCCAAGCTGCACAAGGGGGGGTGGGAGACTGGCCAGAGATTGGTGTCAGGTGAGGTTAATTAGAGCATCTGCAGGGCAATGTCTAATCAAGCTCCCTGTCTCTCTTTATATGCAGAGGTGCACTGAGCCCACAGAGACCGGTTGGACACGTGCCAGCGTGCATGTTTCCATTAGTGTTGTTGTTACTTGTTGTGTTGAGGAAGGGTTTGAAAGTGCACCTCCAGCTGCTGCATGAAGCACTCCGTGTTCAGCACACTAGCAGGTGGCCTTCAGAGGAGTCTAATCACTCCTAAAGCTTTTCCTGAGGCGGCAGATGGAACCCAGAGCTGCAGCAATCTCTGCTGCTCACACGCGCACCTGAATCTATTGTTTCAGGTTATTAATGAAGAAGCTTTTTTATGTGGGCATGTTGCCATGATATGGTAGCTAAATACAGATGTGTACTATTTAAGACTATTAAGCCTTACCAGAACAAAGCCTTAATTAGTATATTAGCACCTAGAACTCATAGTTTCCAGAAGAAAACACATATACTTTTTTGAGACTTACTCTAAACAGGCTTAAATCTTAGGTCATTTCATGACGTTTTCATCTAAAGATAGTTTGACATTATAGCTTCAGAGAACCTTAAAAAGGAGCAATTCTAAACTGAAAAAATACTTGAAGCTCATTCTCCTGTCAGTATAATGCACCCTTTAACTGAAACTCCCCATTAAAGTAAATATCCCAGTGGCAGAAGCCAGGAAGTCAAGTAAGTAGATGAGTGAAGCATCTAATGAATAATTAACGAACTCTTCAGTTTTTCGCTTATTGGTTTCTGGATATGAGTGAGTTCTGCTTCTTATTGTTTCTCTCATTTTTTTTGTCCAACTATTAATCTTACTAAATAAGATTTTTCCACCCAGTTATTCCAAACCTGATATGAGCAAAACCTTCTACAAATCAGTTCATTATGCTGAGTGGCAACTGAACCATGATTCCTGTAGGTAAACAGGCACAGAATGCAAGGAAAACAGCCCTTGGAAAAAAATTGAAACAAGAAA
>JAUZNJ010031064.1:0-14436 GCA_034780135.1 Jordanella pulchra | reverse complement strand
ATAATAAAGTTGTAATATATGACAACTCTTGCAATAAGCGCTTTCTTTCCTAAAATTAGGGATGTCGAGCATCCTGTGAAGCTATACTTTGCCATCGGTTTCACAAATAGGGAGATATTAAGTCTTTTAGCGCAGCAGAAGCAATTTATTATCAATATAAGAACTTTGAGACGATTGTGCATAAGGATATCTCTGAATCAAAGAAAGAACCAACGATCCAGAAGAAATTGTTTTGGATGTGGACTTTATTCTCGTAATTTTATTACTTTATTCCCCTATTTTTTAAAAAACTTTAGTCTCGTAATTTTACTACTTTATTCTCGTATTTTTTTTTACTTTATTCTCGTAATTTCATGACTTTTTTCTCGTGAGATTACGACTTTATTCTCGTAATATTTTGACCTATTATCGAAATACAAACAAATATATATATAGCCCGGCCCTAATACTCCGTCGTAGATGTCAGAAGAAATATTGTAAATATATATATACTAATTTTAAAATTATGTATAAAAAAAATGCAATATTTGATTAAAACATCACATGGGGCAGGCAGAAAAGAGAGCATGCTTAGGGGCAGAGAGCACAGCCAGCTGCTGGGGTCCTTGATTCAAACGGGTAAATACAACACCGCCCAATCGTAGTTACAGATTTTCAGATTCATCCACTTACAGACCTATTTAGTCTTCAGTTACACTTTTAGACACTCTTTAAAGAATTTCCTTCAAAATGTTGTACGTTATCTTTAGACTCGAGAGACTGCTTGCTAGTTTTCGTTAGCTTACGTAGCAAAAAGGGCTAAGTGGAAAAAAAACATTTGGATAAGGACAAGACTCGAACAAGAGTGAATTTCGACAAAAGCTTTCATTTTGTGGTTAGGGCTCAAACAAAAACGACACATCCTTTTTCACTGGTGGCCCCCGTTAATATAAAAAAAAAACAGGTGATAAGAATAACAGGTTATTCATTAGCGTGATTTCCCATTACTCTGAAGCCAAGAGACAATCTGCCTAAAGAAACTGCACTGCACCTTCAGTCCACCGGGTGGCAGTATGCAAAACAGACAACTGGTACCAATAATGAGTACATCCCAAAGGATAAAAAAAGCAAGATTTCAACTGGCCTGATTTAAATGTCAAATTTAAAAGGGTTGGTTTTCTTTTTTAGACTCTCATTGTAGTATATGATTAAATTAGTATTTGCAGTTTTAGTTTCAGATATTTTATCTATGGTTTAATATATCCTTGTCTTTTTACAACCTTTACTCAAAATTTTATGTACAGAATTTTACAAATGATCATGCTAAATTAAAATAAAGAGCAACATTATCCATCTCATTATTTTATTTTACAGGTGGGTCATTATTAGATTACTCTTCTCTGTAGTCCAACTTGTGAAACTTCTGTTCCTGTATTTGCTGGACGGAGGAGTTCATAACAATAGTTGATTGAAGGTTTTCATTGATATTATGTTGCTTAATAGAAATGTTCAGGTTTAATGGCTGGAATCTATCAGGATATGTCTTTGTTGCTCTGCCGTATTGGTTAATAACTGCTGCAGTGAATCATAGAAAAAGCAAATAAAGACATTGTTTCCTACTTGACTGGTCACACTAAGAAACTCACATTTATGTACACAAGAGAAACATTGTACACCATCCCCTTCAAACTCACTCCTTAGCCTTGGGTCACAGCGTCTTTTTATGATGGTATCCAGTTCTATCAGGGATCATTTAATTCTGCAGCATGATTGATTCTGGCACAGGTTAAATATGAGGGAAAAAAGGTCTCTTCTATTAGGAAATCATTGGTTAGTGGAGACCTCCCACCTGAATAATATTCTTTTCTACCTTGTGTGTGTGTGTATGAGTGTTTGCCACTTTTTTTCCTTGTGTTGAGGTTATAGAAGCAGTTGCAGAGGACCAGGTTGAATTGAAATAACCTAGATCATTTAGAAGGCATTGACAGTGCAATTTGTCGATTCAGTGTTATTACTCTGACCCCTATTAGTGTCAGTGGGTAAGTTCATTTTATCCTCCATGGAATACCATGATGTTATCCCCTCACTGCAGTGGAAGTGGTGTAATACAAAGAAAAAAGTCTTTAATGGGCAGTTCAAAGACATTATGTTAGATTAGAGTGACCAATGATTATGAGGTATTAATGTTTCACGCCGTCATTCCCACAAAATTCATTTAGCAGTAAAAATTGCAGATGAGGAAATAATTATGAGTTAGTGGGTTAAAAGGAGAGTGGTACTGCATTAAAATGCTCATTCTATTAACCTTTTTAAACTAAATGTTTTTAATCTCAGTTAACAGGCAGAAGGTGGGACGTCCGTCTGCCCTGAAGCAACTCAATGGATCCTAAAACCAACTCTGAGAGCCCACCTTCCTCCTCTGCTGTGAGTTACAACTTTTTACAATATTGAAAATTAAAATACTGTTATTAACTCGTTTTTTTGTTGTTTTCAATTGAGAAACCATGAATGAGACAAATTACTTCAATTCTTTCATCACATATTTAATGTTGTAATCAGTAGTGATGCCTTTTTAGAGTCTATTTATTTTTATTACTTTTTTGCTGCTTTTTAAATATTTTTAAGTATTTTTTCAGTTTTTGGTTTGAAAAATATAAAGACGGTCCAGGGGAAGAACTTTGATATCTATAAAATTAAATGTGCATCTTGAAAATACTTGAAACGTTGATCTACATCAGTAATTCATTTAAAAGGAGAAGCATAAATATGATAAAGATCATTTTAATCATTTTGTCTTAGAGACAAAAAGAAAACTAAAGTTTTTCTGAAATTCATAATTTTACATAAGACCAACAGAAAATAATTTAATTTAAAGATATATTCAGTCAGGAGTTGATTTACATGTGAGGAGGCAGGAAAGTGAACCTGCTCAGGTCATTAAACCTCTGATTTAATTGTGACTTTCTGCTTGTATTCATTATTAGTTTTCATGAGTAGAAACAGATGCCAAGTCCTGCTGGAAAACAAAATCAATATCTTTTTTAAAGCTTTTCAGAAGAAGGAAGATGAAGATGCCCCTAAAATGTACTGGTTAGACAACTGTTCCAACTTTAACGTGATTTAAAAGTTGTAAATGAAATAATCTGCTCTTAAGTAATATGGATTTTGTTCCTATATGTTTTTTTTCTTCACTTTTTGTAACAAAAAAAATAACTGAAAATATTATTAGGATGCAAACCACATCCATTGTTAATAAACACAGAAAATCATTTCTGTAAGTAACCAAGAGATCTAACAAAGACCCCAGAGGAGACAAAGACTTATCTTTTACCTGATCTTATCTTAGTGCAGCCCTTCAAATTAATAAATAAGGACATAAAAAATACCCTCTTAGCATATTTAATCAATTTTTTTTACATAAAAGATCAACAGTTTTATTTTACATAGTTTTAGTAAATATCTCTGATCATATCATCAATGTTTCTTTTTCAGATACAGTCTGCAGACCCTGCATTGGAGCAGGGGCTCTTTGTTTCCAGTTCTCAGAGTCAAACAGAAGGTGGAGCACCCACCTTACTACAGCTGTTGGAGTTTAAAACTCATCTACAGGAGGTAGTAGAGGAGCTGCATATTCGACAGGTGATGTAGTCATTGACCATTTAGCTATTGGGAAAAAATCTCCAGGAAATCTGATCTTATTTAAACACGGTGAAGCAACGATATTCCTCTTTGCTCTGTTTCTTAAAATGCTTGGATTATAAGTCCCAAATGATTTAATGCATCTATCAGATAATATGTCTGTAACTCAGAAGGAAAACGTTTGGGTGTTTAAAAATTGTTGTTTGAAAAAAAACCAACACCAATTGTGCTGAAAGAGAACAAGGTTTTTATTAAGACTAAGAAACTGGTTTTATATTGTTCTTAAAGACGCTGCCTCTGGCTATCCAAGACGAGGCCAGTTGGGTTTCATACATTTAAAGTACGTTTAAAAAACAGGATTGGGGTCACATAAGCCATTTAACCTTTTGCAACTAAGTAAAGAGCACATTTGTTAGTATAAAACATAAATAATGATTTCCCCCTCCCCTTTGGCAAGCACTTTCAGCATGAGAGTACTTAAAGCTTAAAGGAGCAAAATGGGATGTTGGCCATTTGTTGCCATTTGGATTTTATTGTTATGTCCTGTTAACTTGGACAAAAACATGATTGCATCTTCTAGTCCTCGGGCAAAACAACACTTTGTAGCAGTGGGGTTAAGAATGAAGAGGA
Organism: Jordanella pulchra; assembly: GCA_034780135.1. Classification (NCBI taxonomy): domain Eukaryota; kingdom Metazoa; phylum Chordata; class Actinopteri; order Cyprinodontiformes; family Cyprinodontidae; genus Jordanella; species Jordanella pulchra. The sequence continues at coordinate 10,188 of JAUZNJ010031064.1, read as the reverse complement.
TGTCACATTCCTGAGAAGGTCAAATTCCAGCGAGTTTTTAAGATACAGTGCAGCTCAAAGCTCTCCCACTGATACAAATGTGAGACAGTTGTTGTGTATTTGATTGTGGGTAGTTTGTGACAAAAAGAAATGTTAGGGAAATATCGAAAACATTCTAAGATCTCGATTTTGGAAAACTTAAGAAAAAAACGTTTTAATTTCAGTTCAACTAAACTAGATTTTGATGCTCTCTGAAAAATAAACACATTAGTTTTTTTTTACTTTTATTAGCCACTAAGGATCAACCGTTCATAATGGACATTGGATAACAAAAGCTATTGTTAATGTAGAGAAAGATGTGGTTTGGCTCTGCTGTTGATTATTTATTCAGCTTATTTTAGGCACTGATACAGAATTGATTGGGTAATTTTTTTTCCAAAAAAGGCAAAAAAGAAACATTTAATGTACCGGATAACATAATTTAGGAATATAAAAATATCCAAACATCACATTTTGATTTATAAAGATTGCAAAGCTTAAAAAAAAATCTGCTTTAACAGTCTTTTTTTAGATACACTCTGACTGTAATTATTCCCCCGCCCGCTCGAAATAACAGCTTTATATTCTACTCTTTCCTATTGTGTTTGCAATGCAGTGCCACACTGGTAGCATGCTTTAATAGGAACTTATAAAATAAATTCAGAGAGCCAGCCCGCTCCCACACGCTCGTAAAACTGCAGCATTTATAGAAAGCTATTGACTTTTACCTGCCTTCTCCTGGAAGGAAAAAGGGAGGATGGGGATGGCGTTCCACAAATACAACCTCTCCTTTAATGCTCCTCTCTCACAACAAAAAGATACGGTGGGCTGAACCAGAGAAACTTAAAGTAGTTTGGGCTCAACTCCAGAGAGTTATTAACCTCCAAAATGGAGAGAAAACAGATTTATTTTATACTTCATTCACTGAGCTTTCATCCCATTCAGGTTTATTAACCAGTAATCTAATTTAGTTGATGTTTTCATTTGAAAAGTTTTGATACACCTGCCAGGGGCATGGATACTATATATAATAATAATAATAGATATTATATATTACTGTGATGAGAGCATTGTAATGTTTTATTATGTATTAGTTCATTACTAATTGAACAATGATACATCAGTAGCAGCGTTTGCCTGTGCCTGATATTCTGGCTGCAGATTATCAGGGAAGCAAGTGATTATTAGGATGAAATGGCTGAATTATTGCAGAACTGAACATACATGCAGCTCATACAGTTTGAGTTGTTCAAATACAATAAGGACATTAAAGGTCAGGCCTATTTCAATCCCTATAAACTCATTTAAAGCTAAATAGTTAGCGACAACATGCTCAGCATTTCTGGGATTTTTCCTTCATCATGTATGCACTCATACTGCTTCCTCTCTTGTCATATGTTGCTCTATCTAATATTATATGTGATGCTAAAGTGAGTTTTTCAAAACTTGCTTTGTTACAAAAATGATTTCACTTGTACAAAGATGTGTACTTTTTATGGTGTGCTCCTTTTATGCATTTTGCACGAGTTTTAGGTGATTAATGCACTACTGTATAATGAATAATCCTATGTTTCAATGCTGCCACTCGCCGTTTTACAGGCGACATTAGCGATAATCCATTATTTTTACATAGAAGAAACTAAAACCCAGTGATGTGAAGAAATAAAGGTGACGTCTCTCCCCATAACTCTGTGTTCTCCAGTCTCAGTTTACAAGCTGGGGCGTCACTGCATGCATGTATGTCCATGTAGAAGCAACATGGTGGAGAACTCATCAAGTGGATTGAAAGGTTCACCGGAAGACAATCATTTGCCAAAACAAAGTTGCTAAAAGTATTATAGAGTTGCATGTATGAGTTACTGACTTCTTTACTGTACGTTTTCCTCCAGAAGGTGATGCTGTGGTACTGTGTATTTATCTTCTGTAAATATGCGTAAATAGGGGGGTCTGGGTGAGGTTGCAGATAGAGTGGAGCTAGAAAGAGGCGTCCCACATCTTGATTTGGTCAACAGATGATGCTCAGCAGCCTGGTGGTGGAATTTTACTGATACTTCCTTTTACTATAGATCATATTAATTTTTTAGTACTGGCAAATCACTACAGCATAGATCAGTATTTTTCAACCCTGGTTCTCAAGGCACGCTGCCCTTCAACACACCTGATTCAGATGATTGCAGGTCAGCAAAGCCTGATAATATGCTATGAATTGATATCAGCCTTGTGAAGCATCCAAGACATGCAGGGCAGTGTGGCTTGAGGACGGGGTGTTAATAAACACTGCCATAGATAATGAATAGCATGGGATACATGTGCATTGCACCAGTTCCAAACGTTGTGTATTATGCAGCAAAGTACACACGCTTAGGATGTGAATTTTAACCCATAAAATCGTCTTCTTGCAGGTCACTTTAAATGACCTTATAGGAATTTACATTTAATTTAAAGCAAAATATAAAGCACACAGTTTTTATTTAATCTGACCTGTTAATATTTAATAAAAATATTTGTTTGTGATTCTTCAAGTTGTTACCTGATAAAATAATAAACTATAAAGGTCTTCTTTGGTCTGTGTACTAAAATTGTAACTTTAGGTTTTCCCTTCTGCATTCTTCTGCCTGGAAAACGGTGTCTTGAGCTTTGGACACAAGTCTTCTCAGTGTTGGTTTTAATAAAACGTACTGTTTTTGATCCGGTAGGATGCAGAAATGCAGTTTGAGGATGAGATCAGTAAGCTTGCTCTGGAGAAACAGGAGCTCGAGTTGGAGAAGGTAAAAATGACACAAGTGAACTTCCTCTCCTCCAAAGTTAACCTTCAAAATATCTCAGCTCTACATCGTAATTGATATGTGTTATGATACAAGGTCAAGTTTCAGTCTTCTTGTCTTAACAGGAATCCCTTCAACATCAAATAGAAACCCTAACAAAACAGCACACTGAATCACTCGGCACTCTGAGGAAGGGGGTGTGTTTCATTTTTAAACCTGAACAAAATGTTTTAATCACAACAACAAATGAAAAAGCCGTCTAAGGGATTTATCTCCCTCCTTGTAGTTTCAGGTCAAATTACAACACGCTGAGGAGGAGAAGGTATGAAAAGCTTGTTATTCTTCTGAAACATTTTTGGAGAAAAGTGCATTTTATTCAGTTGATGCTAAAGCAGAGTAGTAAATTCACCGTTGTCAGCCTCACAGTCTTGGCCCTTGGAGAGGATTCTTTCATGCCGCGCTTTGATATTTATTGCTGTTTTTGACACTCACAATAATAATATCAAATTTCAGGGGAAATACCGGGTCAGTGCTGAGTTAAAGGACAAGGAGATTAACAATTTAAAGGAAGAGCTGAAGTCATTGCAGGTAGGGGAGGTTTTAAAATCCAGTGTCTCTTTCTTTCTCTGTTTTTCTTCACAAAGTAGAAGCTTCATTTTAGCTATTTCCCTTTTTATCTATAGTAGAATAAAATGTATTTATATTTAGTCACTCAGCAGGACAATGCTCAGTCAGAGTCAAGGACAAAGGTCTGATTTGAAGGTAGTTTGTCTGCAGGTTTGACACCACAGAGGTGATATACGGCCATCCACACGGCCGGCTGCACTTTAACAACCCAGCTTTGTTACACCGACAATACAGACTGTTTTTGATATTCTATCTAGGAGAAGTGATGCAGTGTTTGGCTCAAATTAAGTTCATTACTGTGTCTTTATCTGATACATTTTCTTACTACATGTTTCCAGGAGCAAAAATCTGGACTTAAGATGTTAAAATATGACTTCAGTCTAAATTATCCTATATTTTTATTTAAACTACAGTTGAATCTAAAGAAAAATATCTCAGAGCCTGAAATAAGGAATTATTAACTATTAATAAACTAATTCTAATTCATGTCACATTATTAACCTGTACATGAGGATGCTGGAAAAAAGAAATGTTAAAAGCTTGTTCGTGTGCTAATTCTCAGTCAGCCAGGTCATGGCTACCGCAAAACAGGCTTAAATCAGAACCAACTGTATAGTTGCTCAAAATTACTAAAAATGTTTTATGCCTTTTTTAATAGTTTCGGCTCAAACTGAGGAGATAAGTGCTGAAACGTTTACAGAAGAACTGAACAAAAGTCGGGTTGCCTCTAATTTAAGCCTGTTGTGTGTTTAAAAACCCACTGCTGATGTTTCCAGAATCTTTTCAAGTTCTTGTCTTGTTCCAGTTAAGCCACCAAGTGTGGAAACACATTAAATTTTTACCTTTTTTTAAGCTTAGTGGCTTTTTTGTCATCAGTTAAACATCCAAATGCAAAGTAATGTGAATTTTTTTTTGTTTTGTTTCTATACAAATGTACTATTTTTATTTTTTGTGTTATTTAATTCCTTCTTTTTTTCTATTTAACAGTTGCTGAAATACAACTTGGAAAAAAAATCTAGTCAGCTGGTAAGGAGGGATCCTCTGTTAATACAATTTGTTGACAAGTGATAGTTTGGAGGGAGGAGAATTAAACGAGGAAGAAGAGAGACTGGTGCTAAGGAGGCGCTGGCTCAGAGGGAAGAGCTCGTCACGAGTAACAGAGAGGGAGGGTGTGACTCTTTAAACTGCCACCACAGCAGAGAAAATCTCTCTATTAAAATATTTTATAACTGGTCCTCGCTCAGTTTAACCTTCTTGGCAGCAGAATCAGAGGGAGTTCAGTGAAGCTGGTTGATTGGAGAGTTGGATAAAGAGATGAAGGTGAAGGGAGGTAAAATGAGAAAGATGAAAAAAGAGATCAACTCGGTTTGATACAGACAATCAAACTGTAATGGCAGTTTGAGGAGCAATAAAGTGCTCTGAGGCATGAGCAGAGTGGATTCTTTCATTGCTCTGAAACACTTTAACACCAGCTCCATTAAACGAGGATCATCTCATATCTTTGACAGATACTTCGATTGTATTCAGTGTCAATGACTAAATCAAGCCCAAACTTTTCCTAAAATGTTTGTCAATGCCTAAAAAAAAATAATTTTACAGACTTAGGATTCATCTCTAAATGAATATAGATAAAGCTTAGAGGAATCTAAATTTCATCAAAGGGTGAAACATGGAAATCGAGAAAAATATTCAAAATATGAAATGAATGTAATAATTTATATCCACTTATTCATCCATCTGCCATATTTGTCTGGTAGTTATCTTTCCATCCATCACGGATGTAACAGAACAGCTCTTTGAGCTCATGCATGCGTCTGCATGCTGAATATTTATGTATGGAAATACAAAGGGCAGAAAACAATCAAGATAAAGCAGGGTATGAGGATTACCAGCTAAAGTCTGTTATTTGGGAACATCACAGTTTCTCTTTAAGCTACAGGGAAGATGGAGGAAGAGAGGTGGATCGAACCAAAGCCTAATGGTTGCAGTTATCAGCAGTGATAATGAACTATGTAACCTCAGCTGTCCAGGAAGTCCTCAATAACACAGGAGTCCTTTTAGAAGCTGATATAGGAGCAGGCAGCAGTACTGGGTGGAGAGCAGTCAACCTATGTACCCAACCAGTTGCTTCTCAGTGGTTCACTAACCTACAGATCGAAAAAATGTGTTGTCTATAAAATTGCAATAATTTTTTTTAAATCAAATGTCAGCAGAAGCTCTAAAACGAAAATACATGTTTTATGTTAAAACAAACTGAAAATGTGAGACGTATAAAAACTAAGGTGTTTATAGGGTTTATGTGTGCCCTGAAAGGTCCAAGAATTCGCTGTTTTCCTTCATTCATTCTACTGGGATAAGAAATATCCTCATTTAATCCCTTTATACTTTGAAGAGTAAAATGGACTTGGCCAATCAGACTCTGTAAAAGTATGAACTTGGATCATAAAATATGTCAGACCCCTGTGATAGGCCGATGTGTTTTTATAAAGAGGACATCCCAGATGATATACTGTAGATGTAGGAGTCCTTAAAACACAGCATTCCTAAAACAATAAAGGAGTCAAAAAAAAAAAAAATGAAAGAGGTTAAAGAAAATAAAAAGTAAAAATAATTAATTTTAGTTTATTATAAATTTTCACTGAACCAAAAGAGCTTCCAGTGTTTTTACTCGCTAACCATCAAATTTCCATTGTTAATTTTGCTTTTCTATTTGTAGAAGAAAAAAATGTGAAAAACGGTGACAAATCCTCTGTATGCCTCTGCGGGTTCTTCCCAGGAACGGAAGCTAGCCCTGCAGAGTCGGACCAAAGACAATCATCTGAACCAACTGGCAGAGGTGGAAAAAAGATTCAGCCTTGTTTCCAAGCAGTGTGCCGCAGTCAAACAAGCTCATGATAAACTGGAGCAGAATGGTAACAGATGACTGGATGAAAATGGATACAATATATTATTGATATTCATTGTGAAATTACATCTGTAGATTTTAATATTGAACCTAAAGAACCTAAAATGTTAGAATATTAACCACTGAGCAGTTTGAACACTAACAGTCCATGTTTAATGTTTTTTTGGATCATTGGAGTTTTATCTTGATCAAAGCGCATAGATTTCTATACTAGCTTTATTTATACTTAATCGAAAGTTTATATTTAGATCATAATTAGGGGTCATTGGTAGGTTTGTTTTAATGCCTCTTCAAAAATAAGTGGAGAACCTGGGAAAACGTTCCTATGTTTGACAGTAATGATGAGGAAATAAAAGATGTAAAAGAAAATCTCTACTGAAACCAGATAAACCAAATCCATCACATGATAGTTTTGCTGTTTAACAATACATCTCTGCTCATACATATCTTTGTGTCCATGTAGGCCTGTTAGAAACCTACTTGAGTGTCATCAGTTCGCATGCATGTATCATGCAGTTATGTTTGATGGTAACTTTTCTTTTTCTCTAAGTTGATGAGGCCATGAAGATGAATAGCAAGTTGACTTCTGCCAGTCAGAAACAAGAGAGAATCATTGTTTCACTTAAGAAGGTAAGAAGACAAGACAAATGATGAGTTTAAAACCCAACTGTATCAAAAACCGTTATTTAATCCAATTCACTTCATTTATTTATTTATTTAGAGTTACTTCATAAGACAAATATGCCCAATTTCATTCATATTCAGTTAGCATTGATTTTATGAGGTCTAATCTAAATAAATAATCCGATTAAATCATAATCAGAATGTTTTGTCTTATTTTTTTTATAATACAATCTCTCTTTAGAGATTGTACAGTGCTTGAAATAAGAATCATAGTAAAAAGTATTTCCCTTAAGAAGCCAAGCTGGACTCCTCAGCAGGCCTGGTGTGACGGTAGAAAGGAGTGAATCGCTTTAAATGGAAGAACCCTGAGGCAGAACAAGCTGGGGGATGAAAGGTCAAAGAAGAAACGTAAAACAATATAAAAACACACTGTCACCCTCTATGTGACAAAAACAAGGAAGCTACACAGAATGACTCCATCCAGAAAAATAAAGGCAACTGAACCAGTTGAGGTGCACCTCTTCATGAAGAGAAAACTGAGATAGGAAACCAACTATTAATCCAATTTTGTCCAAGGAAATATATTTAAAAAATCTATTTTCAAGTGTTTAGAAAAGTAATTTGGAAACAGTGAGTCTGAATAATTTCATGGTTCGTCTGGTATTTTCTCAGGAGTTAGAGGAAGTCAGTAAGAAGCTCATAAAGGAAAGGATGAAATTCTTCGGACATGAAAAGACCCCGAGTCCTTTAGGGAGGGAACAGCTCGTACAAGAGCTGCAACAAAAACTCAACATGGTAGGATGTTTATCAGTAGGCACTGATCGCAAAAAAATCCCAAAATGGTGTCTTTGTTCCACTATAATCAAACATGGTTGACAGACACACTTTGTTGGAAATTTTGAGCTGCTTTGTGTTTTTTAGGAGAATGAAATGAACAAGAAACTAAGTGAGGAGAATGTTGCAGAACGAAAAGAAAAGCAGGTAACGTGTAGATAGAAAAAACATTTTCTGTTTACATATAAAACAAGAAAAGGATCAGATTTCTTTGGAGGAAGTGTTAACCAGATGCATTTTGCTTAAGCTTGTACTGCAACATTTATTTACTTTGTGCTATGTGACATTGGTAGAGATTATCTGCAAACAGCTCAGCCATTGGAAACTTAGATTACATGGAGCTTCAGACACAAGTGATTTAGATTTTTATCCATTCATCAATAATCACATGATCACCTTTTCCCCAAGCTTCCTACTGAAAGCCATGTAGCTGATTCTAGCCGGTGCAGATCTGCTATCATTTCAATAATGTTCTTTGGTCTTTCCCATGTTGGTGGGGAGGCTGGAAAGAACCAAACATAATCTGTAGACAGAGGTGCTGCATTCAGTAATGAGTTTGGATCAAGGTCAGGAGTAAATTAATAACTAATCGATTAATTAATCCGTGTGCCACTTGGATATATTCCAGACTCAGCGTCATTACTTCTAACCACTTTATGTATTTAATTTGGCATTTTTGTCTGGATTTTGGTTGATATTCTAATTCTTCACAATGCAGGAAAACTAACATAAATTTCAAAATGTTGTTTTTTTTTTGTTTCTTTGCTGTGTCTCTTCTGTGCAAACTTTATATTTTGATTCATAAAAAAGAAGGCCTATGTTAATGTTTTTAAAGGTATAATTAGCAGATGTGGGGAATAACCAGTCACATGTACTCGGGTACATTGACCTGAGGAACTTCTTAAAAAAAATACTTTTAGGAGCAGTTATTTTCAGCATTGTACTTTTTACTTTTACTTGAATAAAATAAGATAAAATGCCTCTACTCTTGAGTGATACTTGTTCCTGATGTATAATGGACTCCAACAGGGGCTACCTTCTGTCACCGGTCCTGTTCATAACCTTTATGGACAGGATTTCTAGGTGCAGCCAAGGGCTGGAGGGGTCCGATCTCCTCCCTGCTTTTTGCAGATGACCTGGTCCTGCTGGCTTTCTGGTCAGACCTACAGCATGCATTGGAGCGGTTCACAGCCAAGTGTAAAGCGGCTGGGATGAGAATCCCTTTCTCCAAGTACAAGGCCATGGTTCTCAACTGGAAAAAGGTGGCTTGTCCTCTTCAGGCCCAAAATGTCAGAGAAAACTTTACTCAACAAATAAAATGAATTTGATGAGACAAAGAACTAAATATGTTGAGGCAATACAAACAAAATCAGTATGAATGTCTGAACGACTATGTTAGATGTTCCAAATAAATTTCTTATTTAGGTCTCTGGTTTTCTGTGTTTTGTGTTTCTGTGTTTAGAAGCTGATGAAGTCCCTGCAGCACAACCAGCAGATGTTGCTGAGTCAGACACAGACAGTGATGAGACTGGAACAGGAGCTAGAGAGTCAAACAGTGATGTTCCAGGTCAGACTTTTGGTCATTTATCCATGTGTACTTTAGTTAACCAGGTCTCCCCAGAATTGCATGGAAATAATTGACAAAAATAAAATTTAAAAGCGTCGCCTTAGTGATGAGCATAATCTACCAAAACCAGAAAGCCGCCACAAAACAAAGAACAACACACCTCACCTGGGGTCTGTTTTTTTACTGTTTAATCATCGTGGAAATTTCCTACTTTTCAAAGAAACTGTATTATTTAATGCCGCTCAGCTAAACTTAAGCATCCATAATAGTTGATTCCTTAAAGGACTTAATTTGGTGCACATTCAAAAAGTGGATGAAGATTATGTGATTTGTTAAGAGAACTTGCTCTTGTAGGAGCCATGATATTTTGAGGATTGTGTTTCAGGCAGCTGCCATAGCAACTGACAGTGTGGGAAAATTCATATGTTGTGAACGTGGGTTTACACACATCACAGTTATCTAATGCTGGATCCACTCAGGACGTCCCACCATCTACAGAGGATGTCTGGCAGTTGAACAGTACAGCCAAACAATCATGTGAGTTTTCCTCACTAATTCGGCTCAACAGACAGTAGCTCAGCTCATTTCTCCACTACTCCCCCCCCGGTGGCATTCCACGTGCACACGTTTATTGCGTCGTTGTTATAACCATTACTGATTATATTAATTACATTTTTAAACTGCAACTGTTTGGATTTGTGAGTCCAATTTTTTTTTTTAATTTAGCTAAATAAATGTTTCTGAAGCATTTATGAATAAAAAAGAAAGAGCAGGGTGTGCAGGTGGCGCAGTGGTTAGTGCGCACGACCCATGTATGGAGGCCTTAGTCCTCGACGCGGGCGACCCAG
>JAUZNJ010031063.1:0-14436 GCA_034780135.1 Jordanella pulchra | reverse complement strand
ATTTATGAAAGAACCAAACTTTATGAATGTTTTTGTGACAAACAAGTATGTGTTCTGATCACTCTATCACAGAAAAACAAGACTTGTAGAACTTATTGGAAACTCAAGACAGCCATGACATTATGTTTTTTACAAGTGTATGTAAACTGTTGACCACAACTGTATGTTATGATGACCACCATACAGGAAGACATTGAAGGAATATACTCTGAAACTTCTAGCTCATTTGGTGACATGGCTGATTTTTGACATTTTCTAAAAGTTTTTAAACAGGAAAATGGTTTATTCATAATGAGGGGTTTAGATCATGGGTCAAATTTTTATTTAAGGTTATGCTTATATAACTATGTGTGCCAAGTGTAATAATTCTTGGAAAAAGCATGGCTTGGGAGTAATTTTTTGATTGCCTTCTTCATTATAGGGCACACAATTACATATGAAGAGAAACCTTTGAAAAATCAGAGTGACAGACTTTATAGCAGAGCTATGCCATGGTAACCACCTTATAGCATGTGATGTGAGGAACATATTCTAAAAGCTGCAGCTCATTTTGATAAATGGTTGATTTTTAACAAATGTTTAAAAGCAATCATTCATTTTTGACAGAATAAAACTTATTTCAAAATGGCCAACTTCCTGTTGGGGTTAGACCATGACTCCAATTGACTTTTTGTAGGGTTTAGTGTGATACATATGTGTACCTGATTTCATAATTCTTGGACAAAGCATGGCTTGGGGCTCATGGCTTGAATCCTCATTTTTTATAGGGGGCCCTGTTGAAGAATTAAGCCACGGCCGCAAAATATTGTTCCTGTGTGGGGTCAGACTAAGACGATTTCTAGTGATTTTGTTGCAGATCTGAATATCAATGTAGAAATAAGAGCCAAACGTATGGTCATGGCGAAATGCCTAACTTCGCCATGGCGCCATGTCCACAGTGTTTTACTCAAACTCTTTGTGCCTTTAAACAAAGTTAGAGCAACATGTTTTCTGCTTTCTGGCCTAGTTTCAAGCTAATGAAGTAAAAACTGACACAAAGGGACCCACCCAGGTAAAAAAAAAGTAACTTTCTTCCCTCAACGGGCAGAGCTTTTATGATGTCACCATTTGAGAAGACAGTATCATCAGGCACCCAAAGGGGCTCAATACTGCCAAAGCTGGTTTGATTTGGATTCTTTCAGTAAAAGTCATTGCATTTCAAATTTCTTTGCGAGTAAGTTCGGGGCCTTGCCACGCCTTGTCAGCATGCTAAAAACTCACAAAAATTATAGTTTTAGATCTCATATGCCTTAACTGCATATTGGTCAAGTTTGAAGCCTGTAGCTCAAAATCCCTAGGAGTAGTTTGTTAAAATTCGACATGAACAAAATTGAAAAATGGCAAAAATTCGACCTTTGACCCAAAATGTCTGTCTTCTTGTTGGTTTTAGATAATTCCTCTAAGACACGTTTTTCATGATTTGGGGGGTCTCTATATGTATACCAAATTTCTTAGCACTGGTACTTACGGGAGCTTGACTTTGTGCGGGAAGTGGAGCAATACTGGCTAGAAATAGTCGGGCTCTCCTCCACACATTGCCTGGGCCCTGGAACCCAACTCCTTGAGAGAGGCTAAACTCTCTTCTAGGCTGGAGTGGTAAGGACGGAGAGAAGCAGTAGGTCTGCACGTCTTCCCCTAGCTCAGCAGTCTCAAGTTCAAGTTTACTACGGTGGATGAGAGGGTCGCATCCCTTCTCAGGTGGGGGCGGGGGAGGTCTCTGACTGTTGTTTCGACCTGTTGGATGACACCGGTATGGGATACCAGGCCTTCTTTGCATCCTTGCGGTGATGTATTGGATAGTGCCCCAACACCCAGATCCCCTCTTGGGGAATTCCATCATTCTGCTGGGGAACTTCAATGCCCATATGGGAAAGGACTGACACCTGGAGGGGCGGGATGGGGAGAAACGGCACCCCAGCTCCAAACCCGAACCGTGTTTCATTACTGGACTTTAGTGCAAGACATGGATTGTCCATAATGAACAGAATGTTTAAACATAAGGATGTCCATTGGTGCACTTGGCACCAGGAGACCCAAGGCTGGAGGTTGATGATCAACTTAGTTATTAGTCATATCTTTTTGTTCAATACATGCAACCTTTGGCTACATGTTTTGAACTGTCCACCAATCACCACCTGGTGGTCAGCTCGATACGCTGGATGAGGTGGAGACCAGACAGACTTGGCAGGCCCAAGCGAGTAGTGAGGGTCTGCTGGGAACATCTGGTTGATCCCTCAGTCAGGGATCAACTACCTCCTTCAGGAGATTTTCTTCCAACTTCTGGGGGAGGCTGGAGACATGGAGTCTGAGTCGACCATGTTCTCTGCCTCCATTGTTGATGAGCTCCCTGTAGCTGTCTCCGCAAGGTCTATGGTATCTGTTCTGGGGGTAATCCCTAAATCTGGTGGTGGAGATGGGGAGTAAGGAATGCCTCAAGCTGAGGGAGTCTTACCGAGCTTGGCCGGGTTGTGGGACCCCTATAGCAGCAAGCAGATATTTTGAGGTCAAGCATGGTGCTGCCTGGGCGGTTCCCAAGGCAAATTTTGGGCCAGATGTTTGAAAGACCATGGAGAAAGACTATCGGTCAGCCTCAAAGTGATTCTGGCAAAAACGTCCCATGCCTCCAGAGGGGGAAGCAGTGTTTTGCTAACACTGTTTTCAGTGGGAGTGGAGACCTGGTGACCTTGAAAGGGGATATCATTGGACAGTGGAAAGAATACTTTGAGGATCTCCTTAACCCAGCTGACACACCTTCCGTGGTGGAGGGTGTGTTTGAGGCTAAATTTGTTCATCACTCCAGACTGGGGTGGCGATTCTTCTTCAAAAGAATGGGACCGGAGGGTGTGTTCCAACTATAGGGGGACCACACTTTACAGCCCTGGACAAGAGACCCCAGCTGACTGTCCAACCTCGGCTTCAGGAGGAGCAATGTAGTATTTGTCCTGGCCGAAGAACAGTGGACCAGCTCTACACTGTCTGCAGGGTTCCCAAGGGTTCATGGGAGTTCCCATCCGGTCTACATGTATTTTGTGGACCTGGAGAAGGCATTCGACCGTGTCCCTAAAGGTGCCCTATGGGGGTCGCTTTAAGAGTATGGAGTCTAGGGCCCTTTACTAGGAGCTACCTGGTCTCTTTACCAGCCGAGTAGGATTTGGTCTGCATTGCCAGCATTAAATAAGCGCATGTTGTACTCCTACAGGGCTGCCCTTTGTCACCAGTTCCCTTTATAACTTTAATGGACAGGATTTCTAGGCACAGCCAAGGGCCAGAGGTCGTCAGGTACCAGGGGATCTCATCCCTGCTTTTTGCAGGTGTGGTCCTGCTGGTTTCCTCCTGCCAAGTCCGACAGCTTGAGCTGGTGCGGTTCACAGCAGAGTCAGTCAGGATGAGAATCAGTTCCTCCAAGTCTGAGGCCATGGTTCTCGACCAGAAAAAGGTGGCTTGTCCACTCCATGTAGGAAGAGAGTTCCTGCCTCAGGTGGAGGAGTCTTGGGGTCCTGTTCACAAGTGAGGGGAGAATGAAGCGGGAGATCGATAGATGGATCGGTGCGGATGCTGCTGTAATGCAGACGCTACTCTGATCTGCTCTGAGGTGCTCCTTCACATCGAGAGGAGTCCCTTAAGGGTTTTCCAGGTACGTCTCACAGAGAAGAGGCCCAGCAAAGCTGGAGGGAAGTCTAAGAGTCTCCACAGAGTCTGCTGCCGCAGCGACCCGGTTCCACATGAAGCAGTAGACAACGACGACTACGAGTAAGATTTTACTAACCAAGCTGAGGATTTTTCCAGTAGCTACTGTTCTGCATCATTTCTTTTTTGGCTTATTTATCTTAGGGGACTTTTTCTATTATTGTTAACAAGCTCCCTTCTAGGATTATCTATCTGACTTCATTCAATCTTGTAAGCTCAATTATTGCTTTATGCAGATGATATTCAAGTGTATATATATATTTAGCATCAGCTGCTGACAAGGTAGTCCAGCCTTGGGATCCAGTTTTGGATTATAAACCTGCAGTGCATCCTAGAGTGCAACAAATCCAACAGTCCAAAGTTGGGGTTTAAGATGTCCCAGAAAAAAAAAACTTGGACCATGATTATACCTTCTTTCCATTGAAGCATCATTTCTAATCTGCAACATATGGTCTCTTAAGCTAAACTGGAAAGAATAATCCACACATTTGTGTAATTGTGTTTAGATTATTGTAATGCCCTGTTAATTGGTTTTGATAAATCAGTAGTCTTATGCCTTTAACCCATACAAAGGTGCAGACAGAATACCTGCATGTTTCAGGAAGCAAGCTTCTACTTCCATCAAATATTCTTTACGATGCCTACCGATAGATTTAAGACTGCATTTCACATTTTTACACCAACATATAGGAATTATTTATTTAATGTCTTTAGAAAATATATAGCTACTAAATTACCTTCCTTCTAGTTGTTCCGCAGACAGGATTGAGGATCAAGGGCGAAAGAGCTATAGTCAATGGCACCAGTGGAAAAGTTTTCTTCTATAGATTAATTTAGTTGGCTCTCTGGATTCTCTTAAAAATGAGTTGAGAAACTATAAACAAGCTTTCCATAGAATTTTTGTTGTAACTGTTTGATAATCTCTTATTCTTATCTATAAAAAGATATTTTATTGATTTTCTGTACACTGCTTTGATACATCTACCAGTTCCATGCTCCACCACCTAGCCTGAAAAACTAATTGACAATCCTATAGATCCTTGTCAATTTGCTTGACAGAGCAAATAGAGGCAACAGAAAGAGGACCACAAAAAGAAAATACCCTTTTTAGACTAACAATCCAAACCATATGCCAGGAAACCTTATCCGGACAGTTGGGAGGAGATAGCCATGAGCCACTTACAAGGGATTATTCATGGTAGTGTCTCTTAACATTTTGGGAATTCAAACCTATACTAATTCATTTCTTGTGCAGAAGACCCGAATGATTGCCACCCGTGACCAAGACTCATTCCAAGGACAAACACCTACAACAACATCAACAACATGAATCTAGTAACGACCCTCTCTGTAAATCTGTACAAAGAAGAAAAGTTTATCCCTTTTGCCGACGAAAAGTTGAAGGGTTAATCCAGCAATCCAGCGTATCACCACTGATCTTGGAAGCTGATCTATGGATTACAGCCTTTGAAGACTACACAGCAGGGGATGTATTGTTTATACAACACTTGGTCCTGTTTAATGCACTGTAAAGCATATAAAAGGAATTAAGCATCTGACAAACGATGGAATTCATTCTACCTTTCTAGACCCTGACCGTGCGGACAAAACTAGGACATCGTTACCCAGGACACAAAATGTCACTACTTTGAAAAGTTGACATATAGCAATTGACAAAAACATCTAGGAATATCTTAAGAGAGGTGCCAAGATGTCAGAGACCCACACGATAACTTCTTGTGACAAAGATTCATTGTTGAGAGGCCACTGCGTGAAAAGAGTGTGGGGAGCTAGTGTAGGATAGTCTGAAAGACACAGTTGGCACACATTGGTTTTTCTGAAGGGCATCGGCGAAAGCGCCTTACTTGCATCACCGGAACAACAAGATCAAAAAAGATAAGGAAGCTGAAGAGGATAAAATAGTAATAAGCCACCTACCTTGTTGACATAAAGGCTGAGATTAAATAAACTTTGCAGGAGCCACTAGCAGAAAAAAAAAAAAAAACTTCCACGAACTATTAACACAATCAGTGTATATACTTGTCCCCTTCTGGGGCCAGCTTACCTATACTGGAATAAAATAAGTTTTCAAGGAGGAGGATATTTTAATAAAAAAAAACATCGGGACACCACAACATGCCGCCTCTGTGGAGTCGTGGGATGACCAGGGCCTTTATCTAGGGCGAGTCAGGTTTTTCCACAATTAACTGAGCCAGTGATGACCTGTTTTGTTAATTGTAAGCTGTAAATCTGGATACCAGATATAGGTTCAACCTATTCTTGTATAAACACACATTTTCCCAAGTTACATGAAGGCATACCAGAGCTGGACATTCTAGGACACCATGCAATCGGTTTTTGACAGAACCATTGGCAGTGGGACATGGTCAGAGTATATCAGTTTCTATAATGTCGCGGTTACCTGTTATCCTTTTCTAAAAACACCTGTTCACCACACTAGGTGTACATAGTTATTGTTACAACAGTGAACTTAAAAACTGCTCCCTTCTAAATTCTGTTAATCAAACACAGAGCCTAAAAAAGACCACACTCCATTTTCCTTAAGGAATCATTTAATTTTTGGGTTCAAACAATCACCAACTGTTAAAATTCCAACTTTCCAAGCAATTTTTTGGAGTAGAATCAATGACTTTATACCTATTTCAATTATCTGAGCCACCCTACGGCAAATAAAATTACGAGGTCAAACCTTGGGAATAAGTAAAGCAAGGTAAACAGGAAAACTATCCAACTCTCAGACAACACTGTGTTGGCAAACAGGGTGTTACAGCCCATTATAAGTTCTCCAGGAACAACTTTTCTGGTACATATTCATCAAACTTGCTCCAAATATCAATCTTGCCATACAACATAGTTTTTAAAAAAGAAGTTTAGTTCCAAAACTAAAGATAATCTCAAAGACACTTACAGCTTCCCTCAAGGCTTGCTTAAACACTAAAAATAACACATAGAAAGTGACATTGAACTCATGCACATGCTCAAAGGCTCCACTGGGTTATAACTAGCTTTTAGGGCTATATTAAAAAAATTATTTTCCAATTCTGAAACGAATGAAACTTCCAGTTCCACTTCAGTAGGTGATGAGAATGCACCAAAAAGCTATTTGCCAAATCCATCGTACAGGAATAAGAAAAGTAAGGAGAAGAACATAAACACCTTTTGCAGGGGTGAGAAAAGACTAATGCAGCACCCATCAAACTCTAAGCCCCACCCACATTCCAAAGTAACAAGTTAAACCTCCCATAACCCCACCCACCTCTGATGCAAGTCCTGCTACCACACTCACTTTTTTAGTTTAACCACACCTCCTGTATATTTCTATGACATCATCAAAAAGGTACATAGTTCTGTCCCTAACCATACCAATCCATACCAGTAGCACAATCCGTACGATCAGCTCATTTGTGATGCGGAATCAGATATACATCTGGGTTGCCTTCGATTTTACTTGAAAAGACAATTTTTTCTCTCCCTAAAACTAGTAAGGGTACTAAACTACAATGTGTAAAACATAAATGTATTTTCTGAGAAAATGAATGGATCCTGAAAGGGGATCCTACACTAAATCTAGTCTGAGTTTTATTTTTGCCATTCATTAGAACCTTATAGCATATAATGCTTAATCTTAAAGAAACAACTAAAATGCAGACACACAAGGTGTAATCATATTTTGGCAAACTGCTCTGGGCATGGCTGGTGATGACTTCAGACAAGTAGTTTAACAGAGAGAATGTAAAGGAATACAATCAGGTCAGGATTAATTAAATATGTTTTAAATTTGCAGTTACGAATTCTATGGCGATTTAAAGATAGAAATAAATGCTTGGATGAATATCTGCTTGCAGATGCGGAAATGAGCTGATAGTATGAATTGCGCTTCTGGTACAGATTGGGTTGTGACAGTCCCGTCCAAATTTTGATGAAATCATCATAGTGATACATTATTATGCCCCCTATGTTACATACTGCCCCCAGGTTCAGTCCTCCTTCCTTTCTGCCATTTTGTCATTTGCTGTCCGCCATTTTGTCACATGTCTTCCATTATGTACAATTTTGTGCTACTTTCTTGCTTGCCATTTTGTTACGTCAAGTCCAACTTTTCGTCATGTTTGGTCTCCTATTTTGTCATGTGTCGGCCACCATTTTGTCTACCTTCTAGTGTGCCATTTTGTTACTGGTACTACCCAATCTGTACCAGAAGCATGATCCATACCATCAGCTCATTTGAGCATTTGCAAGCACATATTTATCCAGGTCACCCTAAACAAATGAATGACATTACTTAAGGTATTTATTTCTATCCTTAACAGATAAACTACATCTACATGCATTTTATGTTCTCTCTGTTGTATTGCCTGTCTAATCTCATCATCAGACATGCACAAAGCCGTATGGCAAAATATGATTATATCATATATATCTGCATTTTAGTTGCGTCTTTAGATTATTCAATTTAGACCAATGAAAGGCAAGGATAAAACGCAAAATTACTACCAAAGCCAAAATGATTTGCTGCCAGAAGTAGGTTAGGGCTCAATTTCAGGCATAGACGAGTGATAAAACTGAAATTTTTCCCAATCATCTACTCTCAAAATATCTAAATTATGAAACTTTTACACATTGTAGTTTAGTAGACTTCTAAAGTTCGGGCGGAGGGGATTATTTCTACCTTTTTTATAAAGGTTCAGTCAAGGACGAACCAGATGGATATCTAGTTGCTCAAGCGCAAAAGAGCTGATGGTGCAAATCGGTATGGATCGGGTAGTGACAGTTGTGTCAAGTCCGCCATTTTGTCATGTAAGGTCCACCATTTTGTTCCATTTTTCAGTCCGCTATGTTGTCATTTTTGATACGTTACTTCCAGGATATGGCCTGCCATCTCCTCACATGCCCAGACATGTTCTGTGCGATGCCTTGACTTTTGTGTCAAGTAGGTGTCTTAGGAGCATTTGTTCTCTTTTTAAAATCGTCATTAAAGCTTTAAGGCAATTTTTAAAAATCTTTAACAGCCTAATGTATGTAATGAAAACAACTTGTCTGCTGTAAAGGCATTCACTCCTTTTTCTATGTTTTACATATCTTTAAATCTTAGCATAGCTTAGGTCCTTGTTTTTCTATCCAGTTCTTCTTAAAATTAGTATTTGTCTTTTAAACATTTTATTTCATGTTGCATACCCTCAGTGAAAATTCCAGAAAACATTCCTCACAGTATTATCAAATCAGTTTTTCAAAACACCTTTTCTCCTTAAGATAAGTATTCCCCTAGCCACAAACGAGCATTGTATTCTCATGTGTTACTTATTATCCGTATTTTCTATTCTTTCAGTTTAGCTTGTTCTCTTATTCACGAGAATATCCTTTCATTGGGTTCTCCACAAAATAATAATTTACGGTTGTCAGTCGGATATATTTATCTTATGTCAAAATATGAAAATGTTAAATGTCTCTTTTCTCGTATATTTATAAATTAAGAATATTTGAATTCCTTGTTAATTCTTGCTTCGTGTGTCCGTGCTTAAGAATGAAAACCAAAAGCTTTAAATGCAACATCCCCTTCTAATCATGTCTAGACACGTCTTTGGCCATACCCCATTTTCTGTCTGATCAGCTCCCCATTGGGGGAATGCCTTATTGTTTACGAGAGACAATTGCACTGCCCCCCATCTGTTCCTAAGATCCCGCCCCCTAGCATATATATAGAGTGAGGTGTTCCTCCTCCCATATGAGATCTTCACTCTTCTTGAGAAGGTACAAAACACCAACCGCGGCGATGAACGGACAAAGGGAAGAGCTCGAGTTGCCTGCATATTGGTGTATTGGATCAATGAAGACCATTTTCTACCTGCATTCTACTGGAAACTTAAATAGGGGTTTGTACCACCTCCTCCTGTCTTCTACTCAACGCCATCCTCATTGATGGTCATGGTCTTTAAATGTTTCATGAATAAGTTGGATTTTTGTTGCACTTTGCTTTAAGTTCAAAAATTGCTCAAACCTATCTTCAATCAAATTTTTTCAGACTGATTTTCATGGTCTTTAAATGTTTTACCAATAACAATGTTTTTTGTTTTAAAGTTTGATAAATTGCTTTATCCAAACTGAGAAAATGCATACTAACTTACAGGTTTATTTAGGTTTTTGCATCCAATTTCCTGATGAATAGTTTGATTATGAAATTGGTGCCGTGTTCAAATTTAGCTATTCCTTATATAACAAATTCTAGTTTTCCTAGTTTCTGTAGTAGGGTAGTATTTTATTCCTGTGTAACTGCTTAGTGATACTACGTGAAGAAAAATAAAAAAAAAACTGGTACTGTTTAACTACATTTATAAACCAAGCAGGCCAAATAAACAGCAGCATGTTATTTAAATGAAAACAGAAAGGGCCTCTTAAGAGAAAGAGGGATTTTCAATATTGACCTTTTCTGCCCAGGGCATGGGTTTTCTTTTCCAACTCAGGTTAGGAATAAAAATCTAAAAGAGAACGTTGATCAATGACAGGTCAAGAGTTTTAGCAATTTTTAAACTTTTCAATATCTACTTCGTATACGATATCTTTTTTCATAGTGTTGTAGTTGTTAATCTGTTTTATGATAATCACAGTAATATAAAGCGAGACATCTTTACCAGTTACAAGGAATGTAGACTAGATTTGATCCTGGATGCATCCAATCTGAGCACCGAGTTACATACCAGCACTGTAGTGTCAGAAATGTCCCTGACCAATGAGCTAATATCAGTTAAATTAGCTCCACAAGGTGGCTGTATAAATTAATAAATACATTTAAAAAAGTTTTAGTAAAACAAAAGACTCTGACATCCCCAAGTGGACATCCGATGCAGTGACTGGTCAACCATGAGATTCTAAACCTCAGCAAACAAACATCACATCTCTTGCGATTACCACCTAGCAGAGCAGCAAACAGAACTGGGCTTTGACAGTCTCTAACATTTCCTAAACCTCATTTCAGTTCATGCAAACTAAATAGTTAATTTTATTGTAAATAACATTTTTGAAGGTTAACTCAAAACTTACCCTAAATAAAAATGTTTCTAAACAGAGCCAGTGGGCTAAACACAATCATCCTCAAAAAATTAATTAGTCAGAATGTGAAAATTTAAAAATTCACTTAAAAGGATTTTGTTATTAAACACATTTAAAAACAATATTTAGCAACAACTTATTAAGGGTAAGTTCTCAGTTAACCTTTATTATTATTGTTATTTTTTTTTTATTTACACAGTAAAGTTTACAAGGTGTGCCTGAACTGAAATGAGGTAGAAAAAAATGAGGGGGCCTGTCAAACCCCAGTTTTGCTGCTCTGCTAGGTGGCGCTTGCTGGAGGTGTGATATATTTGGCTGCTGGGGGTTAAAATCTCATGGTTTCCACTTGGGGGTTTCTGAGGGACATTTGTTTTACCAAAACATTTTTTTAATTATTTTTACAACCACCTTGCGTAGTTAATTTAACTGATTTAAGCTTGTTGGTCAGGGACATTGTCAATGCTACAGTGCTGATATGTAAATCAGTACTTAGATCAGATATCACACATGCATGTAGGACAAAATCTAGTCTATAGTCCTTGTACAGGTCAAGATGTCTTGCTTCACATTACGCAGTCATAAGACACTATTATTATCAAGTTCAAAGCTATAAAACAAAGACATTGTATAAAAAGTTTAAAAATTTCCCAAATTCTTAACCTATTCTCAATCAACAATTTTATTAAACATTTGTAACCCTAACTTGAATTGGTAAAGACAAGTTATTCAAAGGTAAAAAAAAACAACAAAAGAAAACAGGTAAATGTTGAAAAAAAAATCCCTCTTTTCTCCTGGTCACATTTCTCTCTTAAAAGACCCTGTATATTTTGATTTTCATAACGTACTGAATTTTAGTCCATGCTGCACCACTGAGAATTTACAAGGGAATAAAATACTATCCAACTACAGCAGCTAAGAAAGCAGAATGAATCTTAAAACTATAGAAGTAATAATTATATAATGAATACCAAAATTTGAACATGGAATCAATTTTAAATTTCACAGATTATTCTTCAGGAAATTGGATACAAAAATGATCATATATTTACATGGTTTTGGGTAAAGCAACTCATCAAACTTTAAAACAAAGTGTAAATACACTGTCTATTGATGAAACATTTAAAGACCATAATGACCAAATAAATCAAAACAAACAAAAAAAATGCTGATTGACGATAGGTTAAGAGTTTTACTTTAAATTAAAGTGCAACAAAGACTCTGCCTATTGGTGAAACGATAAAAAACATGAAAATCACTGAGGAAGGCCTCAAGTAGAAGACGGGAGAAGGAGGGTGGTATCGACCCATAGTGAAGCTTCCTGAGTATTCTTGATAAAAAATGATCTCCAATAATCCAGTATAAGAAATAAAAAAAGAAATTAAAAAAAAGTTGTTTATCAAGGATAGGTTAAGAGTGTTATTTTTTTTTTTTACTTTTTAACAGACTTTTTATATAATATCTTTTTTATAGTTTCATATAATCTATAACACTAGTGTTTTGATTACTGCGTTAATGTGAAACAAGACATCTTGACCAGTTAGAAAAACTACACATTAGATTTTGTCCTATATGTATGTGTGATATATAATCTAATCACTGATATACATATCAGAACTGTGCTGTCGACAATAACCCTGACCTCTATGCAATTGTAAATAACAGCAATGTAAAGTCAAACACCACAAAGTAATATAGATGACAAAAGTTCTTTGAACATTTTAACAAAACGAATATCTGTTAGATATGTTATATATGAGGAAAAAAACAAAGCTATATAGGAGAATTTTACTGCGATAAATCAAGAGCACACGTACACGATTTCTAAGCAGGATTTCACCTCCTTGCATGCCTTAGCTGCACAAGCTCACCCACTAGCACGTGTAAACCGCACCCAACAGAACACTGTCATTCTATTGGCTAGAAGGTTGCTTGGAAACAGTAACACTCGTTTTGTAAGCGAGCAGAATGGTTTTGGCGAGCAGAGAGAGTTTGCAAATGCAAGCCTGATCCGTAAGCAAGACAGAAGTATTGTAAATGAGCAGCAAGATTTGAGAGAGAAAAGAGGAATTTTTGAAAAGTTTTGAACGCATGGAGGTAAAATCCTGCTTGCAAATCGTGTATGTGCGCTCTGGATTAATGGCAGTAAAATTCCCCCATAACGCTATCTTAAAGAATCTCTCACATACACCAACTTGTCTCATTATCCTTGCAGGGCCTTTCCCTCGACTTCCATTAATTTCTACAGCCTAACCGTGACCCTTGCCCTTACCATACTTAACATAAACCTAAACTCAATTCCTACCTTAGTCCTAAATGTGACCTCTGACCCCAAAACAGCAATTCCCCGTGTGGGGTCGAAACAGGGGCCCCACAAGGAGCAGCCAGTCCCGACAATGTGCCATTTTCCCTGAGAATGGACCCCACAAAATATCAAAAACACATGCACACACACACAAACACAGAAAAATATTTATGCTCATGCAATATGTGAATTTTTCAGTTCCCAGTGGAGTCTAAGCATACCAAAACAGTCCAGAATTCCTTCTACTGAGCTTAATCCTGCATGTCATCATACATGTCTAAGATGGCTGCCCGGATCCCCAAAACTGATCTCAGTTCACGTAGAAATGTCTCAGCTATTGCTTCCACAAAGAGATTCTTTGCTTGAAGGCTGTGATGTGTCAGGGGGCACTGAGAAGCTGTAATTAACTTCAGACTTTCGAGTAGATGTACTATGGAATAGGGTTTGAACGACTACATATTTTTTAAGGTCGACTACATCATGATAATAGTCGAGTCGATGTCGACTAGTCGCGGTGACATCATAGTGACGTAAACGCAAAAACCCTTCACAACTACTTGGAGGCTTTATCTGCGGAATACTCATCACAATTATGCAAAGGTTTTGCAAGTAGATTTCTATCAAAAAATAAAATCCATCCACTGAGTCTTCAGAGGCTCAGATGAAGGCAGTAAAAAACTTTTGTCTAATTGATGCATAAATCAGCAGAGCACCAGCTGTTCTTAGCAATACTTTTTGTCCATTTGGATCATGTTAGTACTACTCTATAAAGGCTCCATGAAAATTAGATACCAAAGTAATGTGAGCAGGATCATTATAGCAAGGCAGCACTACTGTTCATAAATGACTCAAGCACCAGGCAACAAGGGAGAATATTTTGCACTATTTATGGCTTTTTCTCTTAGTAAAATAAAAGGCTATAGAAAGTAAGACAATGGTATCAAACTGAAGGTTAGGAGCTTTGAGGGTGAGCCATCAGAGTAGACTATAACTAAATAATGCTAGCCTAGATAGTGGTCATAAAACAATAAGTTCAGTGTACAGTGATATAATGTTCTTTTGAGAATCCAATTTTCAAGAAACTTGAGAGTTGGCCATAAGTCTCATGATGTAAGTTTTCTGCATGGCTCTGTACAGCAAGTACCTGTTTGGGAGCTGTTCTAAGAAAGATAACCTTTCCTAGTAACTGTTAACAATTAAAATACCCAAAAAACAATTTGAACAGTTCTTTACAGTTATTGCCGTTGTAAATGTTAGCTTATACAGTTGTGGTCAAAAGTTTACATACACTTGTAAAAACCATAATGTCATGGCTGTCTTGAGTTTCCAATAAGTTCTACAAG
>JAUZNJ010031062.1:0-14436 GCA_034780135.1 Jordanella pulchra | reverse complement strand
ATCTATCTATCTATCTATCTATCTATCTATCTATCTATCTATCTATCTATCTATCTATCTATCTATCTATCTTTTTTTTTATTTTATGAAATAAATAAATGAAATAAAAATTAAATAATGATGTGCATCCTGGACAGACGGTCAGCCCTGGGTTTAGTAAAGTCTTCTTTATAAACATTGTTGTTTTTTACATGACTAAATCTTACAAAATATCATGTTTAAAATAAATAAAATCTTTCTTAATGGTAGAAACATAACTTCAACTGGATTTTAATGTTACAAAGACAGTTTGATATCTTGAATATCTGGGTGTGGTTAGAATTTATTAAAAGGGCAGTGAAATCCAATTTAAAAAACGCATCATATACAGATCTTTTATATGAAGCTCAGCAGCGACTATTTCCTGCGGTGCTTTTATTGTGAAGGCAGAGGCTCCCAGCTTCCTGCGCCTGACTGTTCATTCCCAGCAGAGCCGCACCAGTGGTCCGCGTGCCGCACTTTGGGTCCTACCCATGAAGCAACGCGTTCATGTAGGTTGCCAGGTAGGGAAGGAATCCGCCTTTTTGCTGGACGGCTTTATGACGGTTTAGTTTGCAGGATACTGGAGCCGGATCTGGTTCCGTGAGGAGCAGAAGGATCAACTGGAACGGATTTTAAAAACGCAGCAACTCAGACGAATAAGTGAGTCACGAACAGGAAGGTGGGAGATTTATTGGTCAGATTTTATCCATACATGAGGATGTTTGACGGTAACCGATAATTAATAATTATCTGAAATAGGATCGATGTTGGTTTAGATTCCCGGACGCTTCCTGCTAATTCCTGCCCGGTGGATTGTGTGGATCTGACCGGCCTGACATCATTGGCTGCTGGCTGGGAATGAATCATCATCATCTTCATCAGCAGCAGGGGGGGTCAGTGATGCTTTCGCTGCGCCCTTAAAAAAACCAACGCACAGACCCACCCAGGCCTGCTTCCACTGACTGGTCACAGCCGTGGATTCGGCATGGAGGAAATCCTGAGGAAGCTGCAAAAAGACGCGTCTGGACACAAACACAAAGGCCTGCGGGATGCGTGCGTGTGCGCCTGCGGTGAGTTTGCGTGAGGATAATCTGCGTCCTGCACCTGCTGGTCTGTAGGAAACAGCTCAGAGCTTTAAACAGGGATCTGTGGGGAAATCAGATGGTCTCTGTGGCTCCGGAGGTGGCAGCCTGTGAAGAGGCCATGTCTTCATCACCAGAGGCTGGCTTCATTATTGTTACACTAGAGATAAACTGACAGCTGAAACTGAGCCCAGAGTTCCTGGATGATCTGCTGACGTGGTGATGAAAACTTCAACTCGTGCAGGAATATTTACTTGTGGGAGCAAAGCTGGTTCCTAAACTGTTTCCATAAATCAGCCTCTCTAAAAGCAGAAAACAGTTCAGGTGACATTTGTTGCTCTAAATTACAACAACAGTCCTGTATGGGGCGCTGTGCAAATGAGTTTAGTAGAAAGTAGAAATCAGTTTCACTGCCTTAAATCAATGTATTTCTTATTTAAGTCCACCTTAGATAAATTGTAACCAACCCTAAAATTTCATCTTTGTTTAATAAACAACTCTGTAGATACTTTCCATTTAGATTTCTTTTCCATGTTTCTTTGAGGACAGAAGCATTACCCAATGCTCCCTCTGCATTTAAAGTTCCCTCTTGGAAAGTTGAAGGTTTGCTCCTACAGCAACCTCAGGGTCCGACATCTCTGCCCTGCCTTTACATGCTGCTGCATTAGCTACTTGTTTATTTGCACCATTGATGGTTCCTTCGGAGTCCCGGTTGTGCTGTTAGAGATCATGTTTCTTTATGTTTTACTGAATGAAATGCTGAACAATCAGCTCACAGTGTTATTGGCAGCATTAAACAGAGCGATCAGATCTCTGGTTTGCTGAAAAGTTAATGACTCAGTGGCTGTTCAACCAGGAGAAGCAAATGCAATAGGTTGGGCTTCCTTAGAAAGGACATGTTTTTACCCATTTGAATAAAAAACTGGACTTGATTTATTAGTTATTAATTTTTTTTAGTCCCTTGAGAAGATTTTTATTGTGAATTGTCTCTATGCTAATAAGTTGAATTGAACTGAAATTGAATCAAATGAACCATTATTTTTGCTTTCCTCAGTTTGTCTCATTGATCTAAATATTCTGGTGTAACACCCAGTTATTGAGGTGCATATATCCCTTTTGTTTATATTATACTGTAATTAAAAATGTTCCAGAACTGAATTTGACTTAACTCTTTTTACAATTCTTACTCATAATGTTTCCAAACCTTAAACAGAAATCAAATGATTCGGATAGTTGTTTTTTTGCAGCCATCAGTATAAAGAATTGAGTCCATATTTTTTGTTTCTGATTGAAGGCGTGTTTGATCAGCAGCTGAGTCATGTCACTAAATCTAAAATCAGCCTGATGGATGAGTTTTATTTTTGAAGCAGTGTTTGTGAAGTTGATGCTTTGACCTTCCAGTGCAGAGATGCATTTAGAGTAAAAAAAAAAAAAAAACCTGAACTGAGATATGAACTTAATCATCACCTCACACATTACATAAATACAGAAACAAGACTTTTAATCTCTATTATCCTCAACTTGAAATACAATATGTTCGCTTCAGTGAATACATGAAGGGGACAGGAATCCACATTTACTCCTCGAACTTCTGACTTTATTTTCATATCCTGTGTTTCATAAAATCAAAAATAAAAACCTGCTTGTTTGGAGCCTTTAGTAAAAAAATAATTCCCTCCACAGGAGACCAAATGTACCAGGTTAATTTCTGTTTAATGAGGAAGGGCAGAAACTGTTAGCATTAGCAGCGTAGCAGGACAAAGGTGGGTGACAAGTGAAGTTCACTGAGACGGCAGAGGTTCAGGTTGTGCTGATGGAGGGAGGATCATGTTCGCTGATATTTTATGCGATATCACAGAACTGCTGTGTAAGAGAAACCAAGCATGTCTAAACTATACACAGCAGGAAGGGCTCATCTTTGAAGGGTTTGTGAAAACAGTGTTGGTGAATCTTCTGCAGGACAATAACCCATGACTCCTGCACCAATCTGGATTCCATGTAACAGGATGTCGGCTCTGACCGTTTCCTGCTGCTCTGGAAGAGCTGAAGTTTGTAAACTTTGTACCAAGAAGGAAAAACAGCAATGACGCCTCAGAAGAACCAGTAAGAGTCACTAAATCCGAGAATGGTTTTAATGTCACTTTAAAACAATTCAAAATCCCTCTTTCAAGAAAATATTTGAGGCCATCGAGGAGAGACCAAACACCTCCTTCCAGCTGTCAGACACGGTAGTGGAGGTGTGGTGATGAGGGGGCTTGTTTTGCAGCCCCTGAAGTCATTGAGTTAAACAAGATTTCTTCTTTATGCTAAAACATTTTTATTCCATCTGTCTGAAAATAGAACCTGGGTCAATTCTGGGCCGTCAGCAGGAAAACGACCCAAAAGTCTGCATCTAATTCACAGCAAAGTGGCTGCTAAAGAAAACACTCAGGCTGCCGCAATGATCCAGTTTGAAATGCTTTGGTGGGACCTTCAGAGATCAGCATAGAGACGAATATATGCACTAATCAATAAACTGAAGCCACACTGGAAAGATGAGTAGGACCACAGTTCTCCACAGTGATGTGGCTCAATACTCAGACACATAGAGAAATTTTCTGGTGCTCGGCTGCTGCCTGCAAACACCTTTAACACACAGAGAGAGACACGTGGATGTGGATACAGATAAGGAAACTAAAGGCTAAGGCCTGCAGCTGGAGGAACCAGAAAGACTCAGTTTAATGTTTCTGCGCAGGAAGTTGTTGCACTTTTTCACTTGACTTTAAAAGAACCGGGGGAACATGCAGATTAATAACAAATTAAATGATATTTCTGAACATAAATATTTAGAACTTCATTTTGTGTGTTAAAACATCAAGTTGCTTTACTTTGCATTCCCTCTTGCTTATTCTGCTGCTATGAGATAATGATCCAACTTCTGCTTTTATTTTCAGTAAATAAAACAATACTTTTTTATAATTTCAGGGTCTAAAACTTCCTCCTGTCTAAAACTTCTAAATGTTTAAGTAATGCTGTTCATCCGGTACAGCTTCTATTCACACAAATGACCTTTTTTTTGTTTTGTTTTGTTTTGGCTTTTTCACAGAAACTCTGGAATCTCAGAGGGGATCAACCAGGATTTCTCCTTCACAGCTTCGGTAAGTTTATTCATTCATTCTTTATGCATTCAGCTCAGTATTGTTGGTTCATTTTTATTCATCTTTGCTGCATTCAACCAACATCTGCAAGTAAAACAATAACTGTTTAGAGGCAGCATCCTATGTTGCAGGTAGTTTTCTCTAAAGGATGTTTTTATATTTTGCATCGGAATCAACTTTAATAATCATGCTTGTGTGGATAAAAAGAATCTGACTTCAGTTTCTAAATGGATGAAGCAGAAGAGACTTTGTTTTTGTATTGTATTGGTAAACATGAACATTTAAAGAAGCTCTATTAATCTTCCAGAACATCCTTCCATGCTTTATTCTTCCAGTTCTCTGAGTCCACTGGGTCTTTTCTGCTGGTCGATGGGAAACATTTACAGCTTCCTCTGGGTCTCCTGCACTTTTTAACTGTTGTGGTCTGATTTGAATGATTTAAATGATCCAGGATTTAATCAGTTGCTAATGCAAATATTGAACAGAGCAGTGGAATAAAGCCAGAGTCTGTTAGACTAAAGGTTTCCTGAACTCCGTCTGAACCTCATCTCTCAATTGTCCTTTGGTGTGAGTGTGTGTGTTTGTGTGCATGTTTGTATGTCTCTGTGTTGCCCTGCGGCAGACTGGCGTCCTGTCCTTAGTGTACCCCGCCGTACAGTCGAAGTCTGCCGGAGATAGACACCAGCCCAACCGCGACCCCGATAGACCAAGCTGGAGATGATGGATGGATGGAAAAGAACTCCACGCTGAATCTGGACAGTCTTCAGCTTTATAGATATCATTGCACTGCAGGGACAGGATGGATAATGGTGTCAAATTAGGACTACAGCTTTTCAGAAAATAACTACAAAAAAAAAAAAACAAAAGTTACACCAATCCAACGAACGGCTGAAGGTCTCCATTATAAAACCCTCAAACATATTTCCCTGTTTCACAGTACATTCACAAAACTGAGGTGGGCTGTGCCTACACGTCCTGTCAGCAAAGGATTGTGGGAAACCGTCCGGTTCCTAATGGCGGCTAGTTAGTCCGGAGGTCCCTGTGCTAAAATGAATTGATGCCTCCTGCTTCTTGGTCCAAGCTCCTTCCTTCCTGTTTGGTCAGCACAGCCTCGGAGTTAGTGTGTGTGTGTGTGTGTGTGTGTGTGTGTGTGTGTGTGTGTGTGTGTGTGTGTGTGTGTGTGTGTGTGTGTGTGTGTTAACAGAAGAAGTAGAGCTGCTTCAGCTTCATTTTTAGCTTTTCTTGTTTTATCAGAGCCAATCGGAATCTTATTACATTTCTTGAAGCAGCTTGATGACTGAAAGATGCTCTGAAATCATCCTGATTCATCTGATTTTGATGATTCTTTGTTTCATATAAAGGTTTCTGCCAGTTCTTCGTCTCATCTTTCCTTATCGTTTTCCCTGTGGCTCAGTTCTTCTGGCTCATAAATAGACTGTGAATTGATTGAACCGTTCTGCGCTCTGAGGCTCCCTGCGGCCCGTTTGAAGCCGTGGAGCTGAGGTGGTTCAGAGGCGTCTGACAGCCCAGGATCCATCAGCAGCAAACAGCGACTCAATCAACCACAGAGATGCAGTTTAAGGGACTGGAAAACACACAGCAAGACAAAGAGAGTTGCTGAAGACAAGGAGACACTTTCTGTTTTGCCACTTCTTACATAACTCACCCTGTGATGAAGCACAAAGTATTTACATACTGAAAACCATGTTTTCTGTATGTTTGAGTGGATTTCCTGACATTAAATTGTCAGATAGTTTCAGAGCATCTCTTATCTTGAAGTCTTCACACATCAGGGGTGAGTTCTGCTCGACACTGAACCAAACAGGAATATTTGACAGAAAGGCTTTCAGCAGCAGCACAAATGAAATGAAACCAGTCAGGCTGAGAAGATATGATGGCTGATTTTTAATGACATAAGTGGAGCTGGGAGACGATCAAATAAAGCTTCCTCTGTTTGCTGACCATCAATGACTCTGCTGACTGACTCTGACTCTGCTTTAGATAAATAATAATTATTCAGTTTATTATTTAGGGGAATAATATTTTGAAATAATAAATAAATGATGGTTTAGAATTGCATCTTAGTGGATTCATAAAACTCTTGCAAACACAGTTTGGAAACGATTCTTTAGAGACCGTCTTAAAGCCTGTTATTGCTCTCAGAGGAACAGAGGAAGACTTTTCTTCGACAGTTTATTTCATTGTGCTGAGAAGAAAACAGAAACGAGGACAAATATTTTCTCTCTGTGTTTCTGTGTTGATGCTTTATCATCGTTGCCTCCTTCTAGTGAAACATTGGTGTTTTATTCGAGTTATGATTCCCTTGTGTCTCCTGGAAAAATATACAGTAGCCCTCACTCACCAACACGGAAAACGTGACTTTATTTGAGAAGAAATACAAATATAATTTGTTTACTTTTTATTTGATTTATCTTGATTACATATTTAAATCTGTTTAGCCTGTTTGATTGTAATGATATTAAGCTAATTAGTTTCTTTGGTGTTATCAGAGAGAAACATGGAGCTGGCTGAGGGGAGATTTGGGGATTTTCTAAGGAGATTTAATTGGTTCATTTAGGTCGGATCTTCAGTAGAAATGTAATAATACAGTGATGGAAATAAACTTATTGATTTGTCTCCTCTGACCTCATCCCACCATGAAGCTTCATGTGAATCAGCAGACAAGAAAATGGGAGAAATCAAAGGTCAAATAAAGCTGGAATCTAATTTCCTTTAAAGATTAAAAGCAGCAGCTCCAAAGACTGAACCACAGTTTGATTTGTTGTATCATCTTCCCTGGTTGGACTCTTTCCAGTTGATGCTTATTACCGGTGCATCTGTGCCTTCATTAATATTCATTTCAATGGGACTTTCTAATTTTTTGTCCCTGTGTGCAGAGAGTGCTGCCTGCTGCCGCTGCAGATGGCTCTGGAGTCCAAAAACACCAAACTGGGACAGACGGCACTGTCTGGCATGCAGGTAGCTGAAGATAAACAAGGTTTGATCTTCGCCATGTGAGCCTTTCTGATTCTGCTCCTGTCTGTGGACAGAAGTTCCTGTGTGACGACAGGTTTGTGGGCGGAGTCAGCTTGGAGGTGGAGGTTCTGGAGAAGCAGCTGCTCAGCCAGATGTTGGAGGCCATCAGAGTCACTCCGTCCCTGCACGAGGACCTGCAGGTGGAGGTCATGAAGGTAAGGAGTAACAGGCAGCTCAATTCTGAAGGAAGTCAGAAGAAGAAGCATTGACCCCTGACCTTCTCCTGCAGAACATCAGAAGCATTTATCTCTGTTTGCAGGTCCTGCTCTGCATCACCTACTCGCCAAACTTTGACATTAATGGAGACTCCATCCTGAGGATCGCTCAGGTACAACATGCATTTGAAGGTTTTTGACTGAATGATATTTTGATGAAATTTGTGTTGTTTGCATCAGATAGGGCCCTTCTGGGTCAGGCTGCTCAGATGTGTTACTTTTATTCTTCCTCACTGTTGTTGTTTAGAGCTGCAGATGCTAATCGTTCTTCCAACTCAAAGAGCCTGATCAATAAAGTTTCTAGAAGTGATAAATTCTTTATGTAATAAAGCAAGTTCATGTTCAGATAGTGGGGCTGTTGCTGGTGATCTATAAAGATTGCATCGATTACAGATGCAAGAATGATTCAGAACGTCCTGTTTCAGTGAAGAAACTGTGTTCGCTGTTGGTAATTCTTGGGTTAGGGTGACCCTAAAAGAAAGTTCTAAGCCATAAAGTTGAAGCTAAAAATAACAATTATGGACAAAAAACAACATTTACCATCTGAACTATTAGTTAGAATTGGATTTTATAATATTATTTCTAATTGGAGTTTGCATTTAAGTATTTGAAAGTGTTACTCAACCAAAAAGTTACAGTTAAGTTAAATATCAGTCATAAAACCTAGACAGGCTTGTCATTTATTTGTACTTGGTAGGTAGGTTACGGTTATTCCTGGCCATCAGTCCTACTCTCACTATAAAGTTTGAACATCGGGTGCGGTGTTGGTGTAGTGGTTAAGTGTGCGGCCATGTATGGAGGCCTTGGTCCTCGACACGGACATCTCCGGTTCAAATCCTGGCCAATCAACCTTTGCTGCATGTCTTCCTCTCTCTCTCTCCACCCCCTTCCTGTCTGCCTACTTTAAAAAATGATACAAAATCATGGCCACTAGAGCCTAAGAAAATATTTAAAGTTTGCACATGTTTTTATACATACAAACCCCTTAATAACCATACTATAGTTCTGTTTAATCAAAATTAATTCATGTTTGTATTTAGGTGTATGTAGTTGCATCTTTTCATCTCAGATGTTATTGTGTGAGGTTTGCTTGTTGGATGTTGGAGCAAAAATGAGATATTAAGACCTGCAGCTGTTGGACCTCATATGTTAAGTTCTAATGTATTAATGAAACTGATTAATTAATGAAATTGTTCCTGCTTTATAACCCTAATCTGTTGGTTTCTTGTTCACATTCTAATGAATGTGTCACTTATTGTTAATAAACCTGATATTGTTTGTCTGGAAGTGTTTCTTTATGACGTCGCTTCAGTCAGCAGCAGCTGTGGCTGCAGGACACAGGAGATTTTTGTTGCCATTATCGGCTCATAAAACCTGTTCATGCTGATGTATTAATGCATTCAGAGCCAGCGGGCCTGGCCATCTGCTGGGAGACAGGGTGTCTGCTTCTGTGTGTGTTTGCTCATAACTCAGAGCGCCGGTGAATGCTGTCAGCAGATCCCCATTAAACCTAACAGGTTCTACATGCAGAACACAGCCATGATTGGCAGCGCTGTCTGATTTATTAAACATCAAGACATTTTTACAGTTTTATTAACTGACTAGAATTTGTGAATAAAATGTAGATAAAATTCTAGAACAATATAATTATGTCATTAGACAAAAGACACATTGGGTTATTTGGTTTATCTTTATGTTTTCTGGTGTGTGTGTGTGTGTGTGTATGGGTGTGCATGGCTGTTTGCTCTGTGTTTTGTCCTGTGAAGGACTCAAAGATGGCGGAAGATGACTGACTGACAGCTGTCCTCTGATTGTAAAAAGATGATGGGGTATAAATAATATGTTCAAAATCACAGATCCTCCTCAGGGTTCAGGGTACTCGGCTCATTCAAACGTCCATCAAAACGGTTCAGAAACAATAAAACCTTTACTATAAACTGTGAGAAAAAGCTGAATTCTCCACCTAAAACTCACGTGACCCTGAATGCCCAGAGAAACCTGCTAAAGCTGAGGCCTCTCCTGTATTTTTAGGTGTGTCCTTGTTTTTCCACATCTTAGATTAATGGGTGATTAACAGGCCTCTGTTGTCCTTGATGGTCACAGTCATTTGACTCCAGTGTGCTGGAGGAGAGACATCATAAAAAAACCATGAGAGTAGGTCCTGGTGAACAGAGTGGAAAACTCGTATCGCCACAGTTGGAAAGACTTTGTGACAAAGGAGTTTTTTGTACCTGCGCTGCAGTAATGTAGACTCAGTAGAGCTGTGATGTCAGACCTTGCATCGATTTTCCTTGATTGATTGGAAAATGACTCAGGAGCTGCAAAGGTTTTAAATCTGTGTCTAATTAGCAGATTCCAGTCTGTGCTGAGCTGAAACACCAGGCCCCACCTTCCTCCTGTTAACAGTGGTCGTTTCTCAATGTGCGTGCTTGTGCGTTCTCGTGTGCTCGTCAAACGTCATCAGCGTCGGCCCAAGTACTGTTCCAATTCACAAGAACAGAAAACCGAGAACGGAGGAAATCCCCGGATGTTGTTCTCGCCCCTCCCTCTTTACCGAGCATGCATCAGAGCAGACTTGTAAGGCTGGCAGTTTTCCCAGCATGCACCGCGGCAGCAGCAACTGGTGCTTCCAGAGCAACGCTCACAGAGCTAAAAGTTCATTTTTCTGTTGCCGTTGTTCCACTAAAGTATGTTTTAAGATTATTTGAGGCGAGAATATTATTCTTCTAAACTTCACTGTGTGGCTCATTTATTCATTTAGTGCGTTTTTTTTTTTTTTTAAAGTTCCGATGTTGAGAGAACCATTGTGACCAGCGGAGCTCCGAGGCTACCCGCAGCCAAGGCTAACGTTAGCCCGTCTGCAGCAGCCCTCTCTCGGCATAGCTATGTGTGTGAAGTACCGGTGGCTCTGATTGCGATTTTTTTTAACTTGGCAAAAGGTCTATTTTATTCGTGTTTATCTGACTGTGTTGATCATCATTCCCCAAATAAATGAAATTATTTATTATTACCTAGAGACTATTAATAATAGGAGTTTAAATGCAGCTTCAGACAAGCTTTTAATGCGGTGATGTCACGAGTACGCTTTGGGTTCCTGTCCAGCGTGCTCCCGTTCTCCCAGAGTTCATACTTTTGGCGTTCTTGTGAAGAACGTACTTGGCGAGAACACGAGTCCATACTTTTATCCTTGAGAATTGAGAAATGGCCAGTGTTTTGACACATTCTTATCACTATTTTCATAATTTGATTATTAGAGGAAACAATACTTTTTTGAAGTAAACGTTTGCAGTATTATCAAACTAAGACAAATTAGGCTAAATGGGATTCTCAGATGTGTTTGGCTTTTCCTGGTTGAACTGCTTCCCTCTATTTTAGCTTCTATCCCTTCAACTTTCATGAGGTCAACAAAAATAAAATCCTTTTTCTGTTTGAACTTTACCATCAGTGAAATATTTTTTTTGGTGTTGGTTTTACAACATCTTATTTTCTACGCTTCCTGTTCCTTCCAGTTTCATTAGGTCTGTATAAAGAAGAGTCAGCTTGTCATCTTACCGACTCTGCTGGAAGCTAAATTAGATCCAAACTGGTGACAATGCAAACCTTTGTGTGCCTTTCTGCTCCATTACTGCTCAGTATCCACAGAGTGACCTTTTAATCTGACTAGAAGATGTTTTACAGATTGAAAACACATTGCTGCAGTGTCTGGTCACCATAGCAACCTGTGACGCCATGGAAACTTCCCGTTAACCTCTCTGTTTTTGTGATGTAGATCCCCCACTGACAGATTATGTCCTGTGTTTTGTTCAGGTGTGTATTGAGACCTACGTGTCCAGCTGCCACCAGCGCAGCATCAACACAGCAGTGAGGGCCACCCTGAGCCAGATACTGGGAGACCTGACGCTGCAGCTGCGCCACAGACAGGAGGTCAGAAAGCTCTCCCACACACAACCACACATGTTAACGTTACAAAGACCTGTCAACAGAGAGCAGTAAAGATTTTAAAGCAACACTACGTAACTTCCTAATCTTTTTAAAACATATTTATAGCTTTTGTGGTTATACGTCGACTTCAACTAGTTGAATGAGACCTCTGTTATGGCCCAACGGTGTTTGTATCACTTTCATCGACACTAAGCAGCTTAGCAGAGGGTGGCAGAAATAAAGGGTGGCACAAACCAAAGTCAAACAGTTCATAATTTTGACATCGTCATATGAGATTGTTTCCCCCACAATTAGATTCATTAGCTCATCGATATTCATCTTTCAAACAGCCATTGGAAGCAGAAATGTAATTAATCTAACTGCAGGCTAACTGGAGATCAGGATTTTACCGCTATGGTCTTTACCACGCTGGTACTCATGGGAAATGCAGTCTCCATTTAGTCAATGCAGTACAGCTTTTGTCCACAGAAGGAGCCTAAATCAGCCAAAACGGAAATAATTACTATGTTTAGATCCGGCAGCTGCGTCTTGCGAATGCCATATAAGTCATCTGGTTACATCATAGCGCAGCACCTGTTTGATTTGAAAGTCTCCTTTATATGAGGCCGACAAATGAAGCCTTCTTTTCGCCCGTTTTGAAGCACGGGTCCGTTGTATCCTCCGTAGCCTTGAGTATCCCGTGATTTATTGCGAGTCCTAGCAAGCCGGCTGCTCTGTGCTCAGAGGAAAGGGGAAATGGTTGTGAATATTGTAAATGCAGTTTAATATAATAAAAGTAAGTGAATAGTTCCGTCTGAAATTAATGTAAATATTTTTTTTAAAGGTTATGTAGTTGCACCCTTAGACATTAATATGTAGATTTCCCGTTGGATGCTACCATCAGTGAGGCCAATTAGTCTATAGCGCGGCCATCTTGGGTCAGACCATAGTTCAGACAGCTACTGTAAGAATGAATAGGAGGAACTTCTGATCTGATATTAATCACATGTAAGACGAGTCAAAGATAATATACCAATAATGTCAACACCTTGAAAAACCAAAATACATTTTTATAATGAACCTTCAGTCAAATTATTCATATTTATTCAGATTCAAAACTATTTATACTGAAGTCAGTTTAAAGACATATATATGCAGTTATGTTTCGCGATTAAATATCAGTATGATTACACAAAATTATACAGTAATAAATTATTCTATTATATAAATTTTATTTATATAATATATTATTATTATTCAGAGTTCTTAAGGATTATACTATTTTGAGATTTTATTATATATGATGGAAACCTGGTTGTATGGTGATTTACAAAAGAGTAAAACCTTAGTAAAACACCCTACAGCAGACCTAGTAACTAATGGTAACACAAAATAAGCGTTCTTATTATTTTTAATCAGGTATATTTGTTAATGATCCTTGAAGTCTCCTTAAAGTCATTCACTCCTTGAACAACCCTGATGTTCTGTGTGTTTGTCTGCAGGGAGCTGAAGGAGATGAAGTGACATCAATGCCTCTGCAGAGAAAAGGTACGTCTGCCTCTAAAATATTTGAAAATGTTTAATGATAAAAACAACAAACTCTGTACTGAAGAATTAACAATATTTAAAAGAACAGTTTCTGTTGTTTCATGCTGAACATTTTCGAAGTTAAAAGTAGTTCTGCTGTATGGCTGCCTGTAAGGAACAAAATTAACCAATGGCTTGGACTTAAAAGAAATCCGCAGCTGACCCTGAGTGAATGAATGTTTTTTCGTTTACTAAAACATGTTACACTGTACTTTGGCACCACTTCTACTGTATAATTGATCAGATTTTTATTGGCTATTCAAGGAATGAGAATAATTTGTACTTTTTTGTCAATCTAAGTGCAAACCGATGCTATTTAAAGCTCAATAAGGGACAGTAATTTAATAAATAGAAACAAAGCAATTAGGTCCAATCACATCCCGAGTACAACCATAACCCAACCCAGCCTTGAAGACATGCTCCAACCTGACAGTTCCTCATCCATCTCCTGCTCTCTCTTTCTGCACTGTTACCTCCTGCAGGGACTGACTAGAGGTCTTCCTTCTTAGTGGCTTATTGTTGTTTGACATAATTATGTCCTCATATTTAAGTTACTCTGAATAAAAGCATCTATAAAATGCATTATTTCTACTTCACAGTTTAGGTGAACTACAATTAAACAAATTACAGGGAGCCAAACTGCTGACATGAATGTTAATTTGTTATATTTTCTAATGAAAGGAGCAAACAGATTAGAGGCAGACGTTGAGAAATAATGAGTTTTTTTTTATCACCTAATGTAAAAGTTGAATAAATGAGGAGCTGTGAATGAACTTTGTTAGGGGTGTGTGTTTGCAGACGTCTCTCCCACCAGCCAGGCTCTGTGTGAGGACGTAGTAATGGTTCTGACGGTTTTCTGTGAGAAACTGGAGTCAGTGGACGGGTAAGGCTGCAGGTCATTCCCTCAGCGAGCAAAGCTTTCCTCCGTGATACAAGCAGCGGTTCTGATATGTGCCTCTCTGGTTATTCAGTGACAATCAGCTTCTGCAGCTCCTCTTCCTGGAGTGCATCCTGTCCATGCTCAGCAGCAGTCCTCCCACAATGCACTTGTCCAGAAGTTTCACAGACCTTGTCTGGTATGACATCACCAACCATGGATTATTATAAAGATGGTTTGTAATTAGAAGCTGGGGAGGAAAATATGTTGAGAAAAGTTTTTCAATTTCTTTTTCTTTACTGTGTTGTGAGGTCTTCATAAAGACGGAGTATTTATCATTGCAGGAAGCAGCTGTGCCCGTCCCTGGTGGCGATTATGGGAAATCCAGCTAATGATAAAACCATCACATCTCACCACAGCTACATGGGGGCGCCAGAGAGAGACCGGCTTTCAGAGAGAATCGCTCAAGGTGACAAGTTGAAAATACATCCATCCATCCATCCATCCATCCATCCATCCATCCATCCATCCATCCATCCATCCATCCATCCATCCATCCA
>JAUZNJ010031061.1:0-14437 GCA_034780135.1 Jordanella pulchra | reverse complement strand
TGAAAGTAACAAAGAGCAGCATGAGGTGTATTTATAATGTACATTAGCAGCAGAGTGGGCATAGTGACATAGTGCAAAATGACATAGTGCATAGTGCAATATGCACTATGTCCACATTTATCCATTGATTCAGAAATTTCTACGATGGTCAAGTTAAAACTTAACATACAGGAAACTTTTCCTTTTCCTTTCTCCATACCTCAATGTGATGCATGTTTTCCAACAGCTGCTCAAAAGACCGGATCTGTACAAGAGGGACCAGCTTTCTACTGCAGCTCTGCTCCGTATCTGACCCAGGGTTGGTGACGCGGCTCAACTCTGGTAGCTCCAGGTGCCTGTGTTTCTGTAAAAGCAAAACATAAACCGATTCTTACTTCAGTTAAGCTTTCTTTAAGCTTTCTCTCTTTTCTTTTTGGGACATTTTATGGACTAGTATTTGGATTGTTTAGAAGAATGTTTAGATGGATATCACCATTTGGTCTAAACATAACTCGAAAGGATTTATCTAATAAATATGTATTGACCAAAGAAGATAAATCATTTATTCAACATCTCGTCACATTACAATACTCTAACAATTTTTATTTATTATTTAATAAAGGAGAAAAAACACTATTACACATGCTACCAGAAAGTTGAAGAAAAGTAAAAAACAAATGGCGGCCTTTCCAAAATAGAATAGTGCAAATAGAATGAAGCTGTTCTTATTTAAAGGCTGCTATCTTTCTGCACTACATTGAATGTAGTCAAATAACAAAGTAAACACTATGTAAACTCTGTTGATGCAGCTTAAGCAGGGCGTGGCCTCCCATTATGCCCGGATTGCAGCTGTGGTTTAGAGACGAGCAGAGTTTGCTTTAGTTTTCTTATCTTATGCTTCAGGTCCCCCCACAGCTGTTCTAACAGGTCCCTAAGATCCAAGCAACCTCTATTATTCCAAACCCAGAATATCACCCCCACTGAGTGCTGCGCATTCTACTTAATGAGCATATTCAGTTTGTTTACCTTCATTTTATGATTCATTAAACAGAGTAATATGAGTCAGGTGGGGTTTTTTTTGTTGCCTTTTTTTGGTCATTTTGACTTTCGGCTAACAAAAAGAACAAGATTCAGTTTCTCAATGGATTAAAATCTTACCCAAGACCATTTAAAAATGTTTTTTAATACAGAAATTATTCAAAGTTCGACACAATCATGGGAAAGACTCCTGACGTGACAGCTGTCAGTAAAACTCTGAACTAGATCCAGATTTTGTGTGTTATTTTCTGAGCAGCTTTATTTGAGGCGTTTTTTTTTATCAGTAACCAATAATGATCACAATGATCAGAAATAAACTAAGTGAAATGAGCCTCTAGACGAAGGTAGTTGAGGTCACTGAGGTGAGGATGAAATGCTGCAGCAAATCTGGAGGAACAACTCAAAGGCTGCAAAGCTCGTTTAAAAACACAGAGAAAGATATGCTGGGGAACGCACCCTTTTACGAGAGGTGGTTTTGCTTTTAAGCATGAAGTCCAGACTGATGCTGGAGGGGACCTGCAAACCGCCTCTCCTCTGGAGCGCCATCAAAGCCGACTTCCATGGGGACGTATGGTTCTTAAACCCGCTCTGTGAGAAATCAAACACATTTATGTTTAATCACCCTGAAGACTTTACACAGGAAGTGTTAAAACCGCTTTAAATTTGTAACAAGTGTACAAACCCTCATCCTGGATGGAATGGACAGTGTCACCAGCTCAGGGCAAAACACTTTATAAAGTGACAGAAGGTGCAGGAGATACGGCTGCCTTCCCTAGAGAGATAACAAAGATTCATAAAAATATGTCTACACACCCTGCAGTACAACAATCACTTCTCCTTTTAATATTAATAGCCTTCGAAATGCTGTTATAGATTTAAGAACAAATTCTAATGAGGAAAGCAGAGAGGTTTTCCCAAAAGATCTCCATACTTGATTCCTTTCTGTACTGAACGCTGTGTAATTATTGCCCGAGGTTCCTCCTACATCCTTGGTTTGATTTAACACAGAAGATAAGATCGCATCACCCAGGTACCAACCTCTCGACCTTCTGTGTTAAATCT
Organism: Jordanella pulchra; assembly: GCA_034780135.1. Classification (NCBI taxonomy): domain Eukaryota; kingdom Metazoa; phylum Chordata; class Actinopteri; order Cyprinodontiformes; family Cyprinodontidae; genus Jordanella; species Jordanella pulchra. The sequence continues at coordinate 12,358 of JAUZNJ010031061.1, read as the reverse complement.
GCTATTGATCTCAAACTACATGCCCCTTCTCTGAAATAAATGCGACCTGCAGCTAAGGAGTTGCCCTCACAGCAGATATGAGCCCTGCTGGTCAGGAGGGAGGGAGGGAAGGAAGGAAGGAAGTGCAAACCCCAAAAACCTTTCTGATAAAAATTCCCACCTTTTCCAGAATGAGTGAAATCAACAGGTAGCTTACCACTTTAGTCTGCAGCTCCAGTAGCTTCCTGACTCTGAAGACTCGCACTATGGTGAAAATATACATCGTTATTTAACAACTGTCCGGTTGCCTCTGATTTCAGCCTGTTTTGTGATGTTTTGTTAGTAATCTCTACAGAAATATCTGGAACACTGAGGACAAATGATGAAATGACAAACATTGGGTGTTTGAGGTTAGATGACTTACCGCTTTCTTTTCTGGTTAACAGGTACAATAAGTGGCAAATAAAAGGGCACTATATATATAAAAAAAAGAGGAATTAGAAGAAAAAAATTGACTTTTTCACAAATACACACACATAATAAAAGCTGTACTACTATTAAGGCTTGACTGAAATTCCAACTTTTGAATACTAATGAAGTGTTGCATAAGAGAGGAGTAAAAAGGTTGTCTAAGTTTAGCATAAAAAAACCCAACACTGAATACAGGAGGTGCAGCTATTGTCCATCGCAGACGACAATTGAACTAAACAACAAGATGGTATCTAGGGAGATGTTTCGACCCTTAAACAAGAACCACACCAACAATGAGCTGAATAGAGGGAAGGGCCAGTGATCCACCTGTTTTAATGGGAATACATTGGTGACCTTAACAGGTCTATTAGCATAGCTCTAAAAGGTGCATCAGCTTTAAAAAAAAAAAAAAAAGTCCGCTACTGTTTACGCTTCATGTCAAATTTTACTTTGCATCTGAAACATTGTCTACAGCTTTTTATATAAAAGAAATAGGGCAAACTTAACAGACTTTTAATGATTATCGACCAGCCCTTCTGCACGTCTCCACTGGTATTTAGTTCCAGGTATTTGAAGCTGCAACCATCACCTAAATCTTTAAAAACCCTACTCCATCAGATTAACTCCAAAGTGTTAATTATTACTCCCAGTCAGTTATATTTTTAAACTAATTTAATTGTTAAAAAAAAACTCAATCTGGCAAGCATATGAATTGGTTAGGGCTGAAACGATGAATCTATCATTCAAATAATCATCAACTAATTTAGTAATTGAATTGAATCGCTACCCGAAGCAATGGTACATAGACTCTGACACATGGCAATTGCTGAAAGAATAATCTACAGTTTACACCATTAAGACAAAAATCTACAAATATAAGCCATTAACATTTATAAACCAATGTACAAATGATATATTTAATAGTAATATATATATAAATGTGTGTGTGTGTGTTTTACATGTTTTCCCACTTTCAGTTTATTTAAAATGTGCAGATAAAGTATTTTCTTTCTGTACTTTATTCATTTATCTATTCATTTAGAAATGTTTATCTAACAAAAGTATATATTTGTAGATTAAGCCATTAATTGAAAAAAAAAAACATTGAAAGGTTGATTCCTAAAATAATCTTTAGGTGTAGCCTTAATATGAATAGTTTTAGGATGTCTCATGATAAAAGTAAAATAAAAGCATTTTCCCCACAGCTTCAAAGTGTTTCTGAATATTATGTAAATTCCAATGATAAATCAATGAAGAGAAGATGAGTCGCGTACCAGATTTTCATCTGTGACGAAGCTGAAGATGAAGCCGTATATGGCACGCAGCTTATCCTTTGCATCGATCATGTCAAATACAGTCAACACCCACTTTAGAAACAGAACCTAAAAGCGTCACGGAGGAAAAACAGAAAAGAGAAGGTTTAACCGAAATGTTACTAACTGAATAATAATTAGAGCGACCTGTCAACAGAAGAACAGGAAACCTGGCTCAAATGTACTCAATGAGGAATAAAATAAAACAAGATTTATAATCTATAATCTGCAAAATTCTGATGTTTACATGTGCACGTGTTTGGATTTTTACAAACCTGGGTGCTGATGGGTATTTTTCTCACACTGAGCCAAACTATGGCTCTAACAACTGCTTCTTGTGGCACCACTGAGAAAGGGATCAGACACTTCAGTACCCGCGCACATGGACTGCTCCCTATACATAATAAACCAGAAGAAGCAGATGTTAAATCCAAGTGTAAGTGGACAGATGTTGAACACATAAATGTGACATTTTTTTTTTTTTTTTTAACAGCATAGGTAAAAGTTTTTGAATGTGATACTAAAAGACTCTGATCCGGCAGTAGATTTTATCCCCTTTTATATAATAAGGTACTATTCAAAGTAGAGATCAACCGATTCAGTTTTTTTTCTTTTTGTTTTTTTTCTTTTAAGACCGATTAGGAAACAATCTGACATCAATCTAATCAATCCCTGAAATGATTTGCCAATTCTTTGGGCCCATTTTTGAAACTGACATTGATTTTTTCTTCCTCCGTGAAAAAAAATAACACAATGATAGCAAAAAAAAAAAAACAAAACATAAAAAACCTTATTAGTAGATCATATGCTTAAACAATGGATAGCAAATGAGGAGAGCAGCAATATATGAGCATCACTGGTAATGGCAGCTGAATGCAGTAATGAATCAGCGAACACACGCATGGATCAACCGATGTCGATTCAGGAAAAACATGCTAACATTGGCCAAAAATAGCAGCCGCGTGGGTCTACCTATGATTAATCGCAACTATTTTTTTCCCCTCTTAAATGGTGTGAATAAAACTGGAAATGGAGGAAGACTAAGTACTTTAAATGCGTATCTGATGGAATGTCATCCTGGAAAAAGCCCACACATTCAGAAAAAAAAACAACTAATATTATACTATGGTTTCCTAATAACCTAAGTGCAATATGAATGTGATTAGGAAAAATGGCTAAAATGCTAGAGTTGCACTGAGATGCTGAGTGACAGACTTACCCATGCGTAGGCTCATAGCAAACTCCAGCATAACAGCGACGGCCTCTGGCGACAGTCCCTTGCTGAACGCCTCCTTCTCCACCTGTGCCAGGTTGTTTTCCAAGTCATCGTTCCCAATTACAGGAGTCCCCACTTCCACTAAAGGAGAGAGAGGAAGCCACATCATTATGACAGAAGAGCAGCTTTCAATTTTAAATTTCATAAAAAAAACACAACATTTAAATAATTCAACCAAATTTGATAAGAATATAAATGAAAAGTCAATTATAGACAAGCTAAGGGTTAGATATCTATAAGCGATTATTTAAAGGTTCAAAACATACTAAAAAAGCTGTTCACAAATAAATTCCCATTAATACCTTGTCAAGTTTGGGACTATGATTTTAGTCAACAGAAATAAATAAAGATTATGGCGACAGCAAATTACCATTGGAGATGTGCAGAAAACCTCGGTTATAATTGGGGTTTGATTCCTGTCATGCCAAGTAAAAATTGTTTGTTTGTTTTTTACTGTTTTTTATTTCGCTTGAGACATTGCAATAACATTTAGCTGTATGTTGCATTGTGTGAAATACAAAAAAATCTTATCCTATACACAGTTCATAAAGCTTGGTTTTAACTTCTCCTTCAAAGTAGTATAGCTCTTTTTTTATGGGGATGTCCAAAACTGATATTGACATATCTGTCTAATACAAGGCAATAATAATAATAATAAGGGGTAATATTGGCCCAAAATTTGATATATTAGTATACTAATAAAAAACTCAACTTTAACTTTAAGTAAACTGTTGGTGAATAACAAATGAGTCGCTTGTTCTTATGCCTGTTGTTGTTTATTATTGTTCTCTGTTTGAGTAATATCAAGTCTTTCCTAACTTTCCACACTAAAACATAAGTAATAAAAGTATGTATGATTTGTCGTATCCGGTTAATATCAGTAAGATTAATATCGCTATTGTATCGGAAATCAAACAGTTGTATGAGGACATCCCTATTTCTTATTTATCAATCTATTTATCGATGTTTGGTCAGCTGAAATTAATTGTTTATCACGTTATATAGGTTTCTAACCATTTTTTAAACAAAGCTTTCTGTTGTAAACCTTCCAACAAGACAGAGGACAAAGTAAAAAAAGGGGTTAAGGAAACGAGAACATCTTCTGTAAGGCATGTTTATACTCCGCAAAAAGAGTCGGTTTGCTCTGCGTGACGCTAATACGTCATACGCTGGTAAAGACGATGTATGTTCACAATATGACACATCTTCATTTTTAGTCTTATTGTTCTTTCTTTTAGGCATACAAAAGATTATAGCTGCGTCGTGTAGAAAGACGGACCTCTTCTGATAACTATGAATCCAAGAGTTATTGTGTGGGACCTACCCTCAGAAAAGTACTTCAGGGCCAGGACAAACGGGTCCTCCGCCTCATTCTTCCTTTTCTCGTTTTCTGCGACTCTCAGACTTCTGTTGATCCGACTGGACACAGACTTTTCGCTCGGAACCGAACGGTCAGAATCCGACGGGCTAAGAATCGTAGCCATCTCTACATTGCTAAACCACAGTTAAAAACACAATCCCCACCCCAGCTCCGACTTCGCCCATTCAAACTCCAAATCTTCCGCGCCGACCGTTTGACCTGCGCGTGCGCAGCAGCGTCCGCCCGCTAAGGTGCTGCACGGGAGTTGTAGTCCGTTTACGCTTTGAGTAGCTGCTGAGTGTATGCTACATTCCCACTTAGCAAAAGTTAAAGAAAAACGTTGGTCCGAAAACTGGAATAAATCAGAATTGACAGGAGAGATGGAATAAAGATAAGTAGGATAAGGAACATTAAAAATACAAGAATTCAGGAGACACAAACGAAAGAACACTAAAATGTGTGTGAACCTTGACCTTACTGTGGTTCATACACTCAGTAAAAACTCATCTACTGTATATTGTAAGGGAAATTGGAGTTACATTGGGTTCAGCAGGGTAATGCGGTACAGATTAAGGTACAATCAAGAGTAAAAATATCAGGAGGGCACTTTTCATAAATGTTAAAGACAGTATTAATAGTATATGGCATAAGAACCAAAATTTGTTTGCATTCCACAAGTGGAGATACATTACATTTTTATAATTTGGGAAATATTGAACTTCCAAAGTCTCAGCAAAGTGCCATTGTAAGATTAGTTTTGTTCAATTTAATCTGAATTTGTATTCCCAGTGACACTGTTTTGTAGCATTTTTCTCTTACAGGATGAAAAATAATCCTCCAAACTAGCATAAGCCATTATAAAATAAAAAAAAATAGTGTTTTGGTTAACATATGGTCTGTTTTATTTATTTAATTTATTGTTTTATCAAAACAGGCCCTGATTTATGCATACAGCCTCATCAATAGTTGTATGTCCTCGCAGAGAAAGCACACTCTTTTCAGAGCTACCAAATCCAACTTCTACTCAATATAAAGGTTACAGTGATCCCGATGTCAGACTTTCAAAAGTTTAACTCAAGTTAAAGCTCAGTTTAGTTATATAGAAAATCAAAATGAACACTGAAAATCGTTAACCTAGTTTTGCACTAATAAAAAAAACAACTTTAATCGGAGTAATATTAACTCAAAAGTTCTGATATCAGTGTGACTTTTACATTGTACAAGGCAGGAGCATATGTAACCTGTTTCAGTCCTGAAATTGACTTTTCAATGTCTTTTTACACCAACATTTTGACGATGTCAGCGACAATAGGACTTTATTGATCTCACAACTTAGGAAATTCACTTGTGACATCAGCTCTAATAAACAAAAGGAGGTGTAAAAGAAGGAAAAGGTGCATCAAAGAAGTGAGAAAAGATTACGCTCACAGAGTTGAATTAGACTGAGCAAGTGTTGAATTAACATCCTCCTTTCAGCACACAACACCAACACTGGAAATTTAAGGCTTTTGGTTTTGCTGTGTACCAGGTTTTTGTCACATCAGAAAAACATTGCTATCAGTATTTGTTTTATTACTGCTCAAATTTGGTAATTTACACAGTTCACCTCTACCATGCCCACCAAGGTTGTAATGCTTATTAAAGTGTCATGAACATATCTTTTCACCAATATTAAAAGTGTTGCGGCTAATTAAAACACAAAAATAGCAATAATTCTTCCACTCAGTTGTTGTTTCATATCGTTGCTTTTCAAAGAATTCATAAGTTATTATTATGGTTTAATTTTTTATGTAGAAAGTTTTTGGATGGTAAATATCATTGAATATTTCAAAGGGTAATTCTTTGTCTTTAAGTAAAACTAGATGTGATATATATATTTTTCTCTATATATCTTTCTGGCTGTTTCTGCATCACAGTCTCTAAATATGAATTTTCTTTTTAACTGGAAAGGATACTAGTAAGCTGTTATTTCAGATTCATTTGTTATCAAAAAGGATGCTGTTTAAGGGGATGACGTTAATACACTATGGCCTAATTTCTGCTGCAATGTTAAAATGCACCCTGGGCTCTTGGATCATTGTTTAACAGAGATGGAAAGTTTTGGACCCTTTGTTTAGCAGTAAAAATATCATTTTTTGCAACTGAATTGCCCATTAGGTAAATGAAAGACCAAAGTCCAAATACCAAATTTTTGTTACACAGGATGTATGTGTTGTTCTGTACTGTGTGGTGTAAAATAGTGGTTTTATAACAAATTTCCAATGAAGGAGAACTTACAGGTGTAAAGCCGATAATTGGTTTACATCATGGTTACATCATGCTAATAAGTAAGTGCCTCCCTTTGTTTTTTAAAACCACCTTGGGAACACAAAACCAAAACTATACTACCTAGTGCCCTGTTCTTTTTATTTTTAAAAAGCTTCCTTTGCACTGTGCCACAATGAAAAAACACTGCACCCACCTGGTAAATTTGGTCTAAAGACACTACTGATGGTGGCTGAGGTATCCTCTCTCGAATGCAACAGCCACCCCCACCCCCTGTTCATACCTACAGTGTCTCCGATGAATAAAACCCAGTGATTCATTCTAAACAGTAATACTACCCGTGTGACCAATATGGTATTATAACGCTATCCATCCAATTCAGCTAAGACATATTCCCTCATGCAGGAGTCCATTTATAAGGCTACAGAGGAAAATGAAACCGATGTATGAGCATGAGCACAGAAATACAGTTCATGGAATATTCCTTACAGATTATCTGCTTTCAGAGCTTGGCAGCATACTCTACTTCCCTACTGTCTAATATTTTCATAACACCCAACCTTTCCAGCTGTGTTTCAAACCTCTAACACAAACTGTTACCGGAGATAAGAGGAATTGGTGAAAAAAAAAAAAAAAAACAACAACTAAAACTGAAGCCGTTTGGTTACAGTAGTTAGAAGGATGTATGCAGGAGTCTGGACTTTGGATTATAAGAGCCCTGACCTTCATATTATTGGAAATAAGTTTATCTAAATGCTGGCTCATGAATTTCTGCCCATTAACAGAATCTCTGTATTTAAAATTGAACTTCTATAACAGACATGTATTGAGTGTGTGCAAACTTCTAAGGATACTGTAGGTAACTCCTCTGTTAAACAGTACTTAATAACAAGGGGTCACACACTGAACATGGCAAAGCTTGAAAACCAACATCCAATGATAGGATCCAAAGCTCCAGAACTAACAGATCTTCACCTCAAATAAAACTAAAAAAAAAAAAAAAAGTAATTCACGCCTCCAGTTCTTTATTTAAAGTTCCTCATTTACAGAAATATTGACAGGATTTGTAACTGCAGCTGAAATGCTCCAGGATGAAAAAAATCAACCAGTTTCATATTTTAACACTGAATTACAAAGAGTAAAATACAATTTCTAAAGAGCAAAATGATATTTGATTGGGTTAAGATGTTGTCGAGGCAACATCTGCTGCCCTTAACCCTTTAACTGAGATGGCAGAAGAAAGACGATATTCAGATTATTTCATTTTAAAACAGGCCATCACATCAAAAAAAACAACACGTTTGCATAATTTTGTCTAACCTCTCCAGTTTGTTGAGACAGCTGTGAGAAGCCGATGTATACGTAGTATAAAATTTTTTCTACAGTTCTCTTTGTTTTGGCTTATGTACTCCTGATCAAAATAAGCATGCTTCAAATTGACTTAGAACAGGTCTCTCCTAACTACTTACAGTATAAAAACAAATTAGAAAAACAAAGACGGATGAAAAACAGCATTCTCAAATCAATTTGAGGAAGTACTAGAGTAAAACACAAACATTTATTACGACGGCGAGACTCAAATAAATAGAAAACTGGACTGATGAGACGGGAGAATGAGTTGAGATCAACCAGGCGTGATTGTCCATTGTTATCTTACAGTAGAAGTGCAGAGGAATTGGTGAATGAATCAGTCTGCCAGGTGGACGGCCACAGAGGACATATGGAATCAGAGGGTTGTTACTAGGAGTGAATGTCTCCCGTTCAATTTTCTATTACTGCAATCCATAGAGACGCACAAGTTCCCTTTACTGCTGGAGCCCTTAGGACTGCTTCACTTTGTTCCTTTCCTGGTCGTTGATTAGCAGCTCCTCCCTGGTGTCTTCTCGCTCGGGCCGGTCGTCGCTCTGCCGGGCAATAAGCAGCCGGCAGGTGAGCAGAATACCAAAGACTAGAGCATGGGCGTACCGCTTAAGGGGGTCCCCTACTAGCTGGTGGAAGAACAGCACAGCTAGCATTACTAGCAGCAGCAAGAAGTTGGCCACGTCCTTCGGCCGGCCCGGGACCAGGGTCAGCACCACTCCACAGCCCACCTCCAGGGAACCGATGATCTTGCGAAGCAGGACTGAGCTGATCCCGATCTTTTTCAGACCTGGCAGCGCCTTGGCATAGCTTTTGTATGCTCTTTTCTAAAACAAAAAAAAAAAAGACAGAGCTCTTTATTTAAGCCTCTAAAGAGTCACACAAAGAGTTTGACCAAATGTATAACATCCTATTACATTTATGGTTCCATAAACATTAAAAATCAAGCCATCTCTGTGTAAAAAAAGATCAATTATATCATGAATAAACCTAAAGGGCCTCAATAAAGGGCTCAAAGTGTCATAATAATACTGAGAATAGTACATTTAGTGCATCCATATTTAGGACTGTCCCAAGTGATAATTACACATATTTCTGGAATAACAATTAGAATGATCAATAGATATAAAAAATATATCAAAAGATTCCATAATATACATAATAAGAATATCAAATTCACAAAGCAAATAAGTGACTTGAGAAAAATGTTTTGTGAGAAATTAATCAATGTGGCATTAAATAAATAAATGTTAAAATAAATAAAATGCATTAAAAGTAAAAAAAAAAAACAGTTAAATAAATAACTGACAACTGGTTGATTAGAATATATTATATGTCAAAGTCTTATAAAAATAGTTTCTATATCTATTTAATCATATTTTAAAATAAATATACATATATTCTCACTAAACAAATTCAGAAAGAAAACAGAAAAGCATGTGTGTTTTTGGGCTTGATAACCATGGTAAAATGCAATTTAGATATAACTGAATGACCTGATAAATTATATATCCATCTGTTTTCTATTTATTATCTATCTTTATCTATTATCAATCAGATAAAATCATTTATAAGTTTTGTATTCCTAAACATAATGGTTTAAGGGATACTCAAACCAATGAATCTGATGTTATTGTGAAAAAAGATGCCGTAATGTAGATAAAATTGTAATTGTTTATTCTACATTTTGAGCAATAAGATAAGAAAAAGCTAACCTTCACAATATAAAATATGGTAAATGCTGCAGTGATGTGTTTATTGTTGATCATAAATGTTTTAGATGCGCAATATTACTGAAAACATAGTTATAGAGCAGCATTTATGTGTCTTAACCATAAATTAGAAATACATGAAGAAAATATGTGTTGTTTATAACGTCCATTCTCTTTATGAACACATCTAGTCTGACCTTATTATATACATTCTTCTTTATGATCTTTTTTAAAAGAAGACCATCCGGACACCGCTAACAGTTTCCCCATCAGTCCTGATCCATGAAGGATGTTTCAACATCAGCAGCTGCAGGTGCATCGCAGAAAATGCTAGAATGCGCCGCCATTGCTCCCCAGCTCATCTGTATTGTAAGAAAGCTAACCAACTACAGTTTATTTTTGTATACATGTAAAAATACTAATGCCTGCATGAAGTTGTACATTCGCCGATTTAATAAGATTTTTTTTTTACCACATTTGGGAGCATTTCTTTGTATTTACTATGATTTGATGGTGTTTGCTTTACAATATATCAACCGTTATACGCTTATATGCAATGAAACTAAATTTTCATTGTCGGAAAAACGTTTCTGTCAAATGCAGTCATTATTCGGTTTATTTTACCATTTAGGTCACCGTCTCTATCTGTTCGACTGCTTGCAGTCCGCCCTAGAACAATGGCTTTCATTTTACCCGACTGATGCGGTCTATCGAACGGCAGAGAGACAAAGCTTACTCACCATTTCACTGTAGGCATCTTTGCTTAGCCTCGGTGTTAGTTTAATGGTTCCCATGAAAACGAAAAATAAGCCCAGAGCAAAAGAAAGGGCCACTATAGTTACTGTCCTGGGTGAGGCCATGTTCCAGCAGCCCGGGCCGCTTCCCAATGCAGAGTGAATGAAAGTCGGATGGTTTCCCTAAACCAGGGGGATGGGCTTCTGGATGATAAAGAAAAAAATGGCGAAGCGGTGCCACCGCACTCTACCGGGTCTGGAGGTCTAACATTTTCTACCAATCCGCCTCACAGTAAATAAAAGGAGGTCATTTAAAAAGATTTGTTAGACTAGATGCAGTGAGGCTGTTGCCAAGCAACCACTAAACGCTCTCTGGTCACTGCACAGCATATGTCTTTTTTACAACCAGAGGCGGCCCCAGATGTATGGGGCCACAAATAGAATGAGATCTGGAAGCCACCTCTACAAATGTTTGTTTGCCAAGCTACAAGCGAAACATGAAGGTGGTGAACTGCCTGCATGACAAAATATGTTTTGCAAATTGGCCCAAACTAATAATGTCAGTAACGTCATTATGATAAAGTGTTTGGGCTAATTCATTTGATCTGGGGCAGTTATATCATTTGAATTATGGTTAGCAAAGTCGTTTTTGGGGTCCCCCAAAGCTGTCTGCCTGAAGTCACTTATTTGCTGTCAGCCTTCCTTTTGATTATCATTTAGCATTAACTTTTGAACATTTCCTTATTTGTGAGAGGTTTATCTGTATCCGAAAAGTTAGGTAGGTTCACTTATCTTTATAGGTTAACCAAAACAAATTTTAGATTGACTTGTTTCAGACTGATTACAAATATGGTTTGGATCGGTGAGATGTACTTATGACAATAGAAAACATTTATGAAATATTTTAATAATATTTTATTTAAATCTTCTCTTGCGCAACCAAGTATTTTGTTTGACGCATATAGTGCAAAAGTAGAGGCTTGGCCTGGACAGCTCAAAGTGTGAATGAAATGTGACCCTGTCTTAGGGCTGGACAATATGTCCAAAATTTATATCACAATGCAGTTCTTAATTTCGGTCAATACGATATAATTTCAATATCGATGTAGGAAAAATAAAAGCCTTGGAAAGACAGTCAAGGATTGTCATGATCCGGGACTGTCAGTCTGTTTTTGTTTTGTTTTTTTTCCTCTGTGCACCTTTTTGTTTTCTCCACCAGATGGCGACAGGGGCTAATGGATGTGCGGTGTGGCTTCTGTCGACCCAGGTGTTTTCCATCAGCTCTCATTAACTCCAGAGTATATATTCCAGCTTCAGTCAGTAGTCGGAGCCGAGAGTTTGCTATCAGATGGTTCTCTGGGAAAGTCTGGACGCCGTCTGCGCCTGACCTCCCCTGTGAAACTCTTTCCTCGTGACGCCGTGGTGTTTACCCACTGGATACCCCAACTCTCAGACTACTTCCTCGTTGTTCATCTGGATCCTCTAAGTCCTGCTTCTGGCAGCAGCACCGTTCCTGGAGTCTACCAACAAACTAAGCCAACCTGTCCGTTTTCCACTGCACACCTCCCTTGCCTCTGGACCCATACTGGAAACAAGATCCCGGACTTTGGAATCCCTCTCCTAGACCAACCACACCCTAACAGTAAGAACAGCTCCATTAATCTTCAAGCGCTCAGTTTTCCCACCGGTCATGAACTCACCAGTCTACTCTCTCCCTAGTGGCTGCGCCAGCTGACTTAACTCTTTCCTCCCGGACCTGGCTTGGTTCTCACTACCCTGTTCCTCATTTTTGCAATAAACAGTTTAACTTTAAAAGAGTACTCCTGTCTTGGTGTTCTGCATGTGGGTTCGTCAGCTTAAAAGAAAACCCATCATGACAAGAATGCCTA
>JAUZNJ010031060.1:0-14437 GCA_034780135.1 Jordanella pulchra | reverse complement strand
ATGGATGGATGGATGGATGGATGGATGGATGGATGGATGGATGGATGGATGGATGGATGGATGGATGGATTGATGATAACAGCTTTTATCTAAAAAATATCACAAATTCTAAAGAGATAAATTAAATGAAACTCTGTATAATGGTAGCATAAAATTAAACATAAACAACTTAAGTCCAGCTATTAAATCTTTTTGAGCAACATACTGTAAGTTATTTTCTGTATCTTTTATGTTTAGCATCTTATCCCAAAAGTACCTTCCCTGATGATTGAAATTGAATTCAAAACTCATTTCCATATAAAATGTAGTAAGGTAATAGTATTCCTTACCCAAAGTTCCCCTTTTTTTATAGTTACATTTTCTTAATTTTATTTTATCTGTTTCTCAATTTTAACCTGAGATGTATTATGATATAATAGATGTTTGTTTTTGGTATTATTTTTAGTTTATATCTTCTACAACTACAAATCATCTTGTCTACTTTCATTCATAAGTTCGGTTTGCTCTTTCTTTTTGAAGTGAATCTGGTCCCAATATTCAACCTGGTGGAACACCACAGATTACATTGAATGATTGGATACTATTTGATTTGCTTTTTCATCTCTAGCATAAAACAAAAGTGAAACAGTGCTACTGTGGTTCTTTGACAACGACTAAAAACGTAATTCTTTCTTTTTTTCTTTACCAAAAAAGGCCCACTTTTACTGTTTTTGTCCAACCATAAAACTTGTGGCTTTATGAAAGGTCTTTTCTATCTTTGCCTCCCATTCTGTTTGGACTCAGTTAAAAAAACCCAGACAGTAGAATTTGGAAGGGAACAAAATAAAGAAAATAACAATCATGTTGCAGAGAAGCAGAGAGATAGGAAAGAGAAGGGAGATGAGATGAGAGAGGGAGAGTGTGTGTGGGTGTTGGATACTCGCGGGACCTCGGCACTGCAGCATTCTTTCTGTTTCCGTGTGCGTGTGTGAGGTTGAGGGTGAGTAAAGGTGGGGGCACTCCTGGGACCCCTTCAGCGCTGCAGCAGGGTGTGTGTGTGAGAGTAAGTGTATTCTCCAGCCCCCACAGTACCAATGGGTCAAGCTCACAAACTCATGCATCAGAACCCCCCCCACCCCCCCAAATCCATACACACTTGCACCAATCACCCCATGGTTGCTATGGTAACACACCTTGAGGATGCCCCCCGGAGAGGAGTGCCCCCCCCCACTCCACTGCTTTCTCCTTTGCTGCACTCTTTCTTTTTTCCTCACAGCGCCTCTCGCTGCTCTCCACGTCCGTCCCGTCCATCTCCATCTTTTCTCTCTTACTTCCTTTCTGGTCTCTGCTTCTTCTTCTATAGGTCTAAAATAACAGCAATTGTTATGTCTGAATTGATCAGAAATCATATAGTTTCAACAAGTAACAGATTTCTTTTCGTCTTTCTCTATTTCCTACAACACAAACTGACAGGATGGATGTGGAAACTCCAATAAGGTGGATCTGTAAAACTTAGATATAACTATCACACAGGAAGATGATCAAATCAAACTCATTAGAATACCTTTTGATTCTATAAATATTGCATTTGGAGGAAATGGAATCTACATCTGTTACCATTGTTATGCTGATGATGCATAACTTTATTTTTCTGACCTCGGGACCAAAGTTGATTAGGTTCACTTTAAGTGTGTACTTAACATCAAAGGGGGGGCAGATCAGCTTTATGCTGAAAACATAAATCCAGTGTGTTTAATCTCTAAAGTAAAAGGTTAGCTTAAAACATTGGCAAGCGAAAAGCTATTGTCAAAACGCCCTGAATTGGTCTGTCGTTTAATTTTTATTATCCTGAAAAATACTTTGCCATGTAAATCAAATGTCTCAATTACAAAAAGAACTTAAGAAATACAAACTATATATATATATGTGTGTGTGTGTGTGTGTACTTAAAAATAAACTACAAATCTACAGTTTTTCTATAATATATCCTTCTGTAATATGTCGTTTGAAATCTGATTAACTTTCCCTAATAGGGTGTGACTATTGTAAGAAACTTCCTCTTCTAGGTTAATCAGTGCCTGTTTTATTGAACCACCGGATGCTAAAAACTAAAAGTTTGTCTTTTTAATCAAGCATTTCCATGACAACCATACCCAAAATACTTGACAGACTTTAAATCATAAGATTGAATTCATCTTGATGGTCATCTGTCCTTTTCTTAAAAAGTTACAAATCCTAATTAAAAAAAACTGCAGAAAGCCTCTGGGCGGCTCTTGAATTGTATTTGTCGTAAGGAAACCTGATTGAAGATGTAAAATTATAAAGGAAAACTAAAGGTATCTATTTGGCAAAATAATCTTTAAGGAAAAGTGTTTGAATCACCTCTATAAAGTGTAAAATAACTTGCTCTTATACAGTGTAAAAGTAAAAGCTATGTAAATCAAGGCTAAAGTTGGCTATGCCAGCGGCTTAGCTGATACAGGCTATAGCACATCCATCCCCTCCACATTAGGATGAATGCCTGTGTTCGATAGGAGATCCCAGCTCACGAACAATTAAACTGTAATTTTCTTCCATCTTTTCGCTCAGATATTTTTAAAGAGATTATTACATAAAACAACTGTATTCATTATAACATATAAACATCAGTAGCTACTACATGCTTGTTTTGTACAAATTTAGGAACAATATTAGAATATTTTTGCGTGGTTTCCACTAGTAATGTTACTTGAAGTGCTCAGAGGTGTTTCATGGCACAAAGGACCCAATGCAGACATACTCTGATATAGATTTTTAGGTATGGAGGGGGTTGACAGGAGCAGAGAGGGGCAGTAATGGAGGGCAGACACCCGAGGGACCCCCAGAAGCTCGTTTAGAGCAACGCCAGAAAGGTGGGTGTTTGCATGCATGTTGAGGTGTTTAAGAGCAATGCACCTTAGGGATCCATCCGCAGCACAAACCAAAGAGCTCATTTGTGTCATGCTGCATGTTGCAGGGGTCTGTGATGAGGCCAGCGTAAATGGGATGATGCCACCTGGTCCTTCTCCTCTGGTCAATTAGCAGAGAGAAAAAGGCAGCTAATGAGAGAGAATGTGACCGAGCAACAGCATGAGCAATGAGGATGGGTGTTGGTGTGAAATAATTCAGATAGTCGGTTTGTAATTGTGAGGCTGACTGCAGTATGGATGTCATTTTTTCTTCATGTATGTCCATAAGGTTGTGGTGTCTTTTTTAAGTTATAATATTCCCTAATTATTTTCCTCAGGATCCAATTTCTTCAATTACTCTGCAGATGAAGCTGCACACAACTGTCACCTCTGAGTGTGTGAGGGGCTTCATCTGTTCTGTTGTTGAGGCTAGGTCATATTGCTCTTGTGTCTTGGTGATGTTCTATAGTGGAAAATGTCGATTTTAATTTGCTTAATGTGAGACACCTGAAGATTTTCAATAAAACATTTGTAAAATTTGACACTCCTGATTTGTAATCATTAAAACAATTGTAGCATTAGATATTTCGAGTGTTGTCATGTATTGTCTCTTTTTAGCAAACCGTTTTCCATTTGTTGACAGCATCTAAACTCCTCCAGGATAACTTTATCTATTCTTTACAATATCTGTGAAAAGCAGTTACGTATTTTTTCACGTCTGACTGTCCTGCATGTTAGGAGTCAGAGAGTTCAGAATAAAATTCAGTTTCTAACCAAAACTGTCTAAACACTGAAACAGTCTGAATGTCAGTGTTCTTTAGCAGATAAACTCTTATTGAATAGAGCTGGCCAAGTAGATGCCTCCTAGATATATTTTGTGCTAAAATGGTTTTAATACATCCAAAATGCTTATTTTCTCTTTAGTGGAAACCTTTCACTCAAACCGAGGTCTCACTGATAGGAGTAGAATAGGATCGAATTTTTGTTTTCGTGCAAGAAGTTATAGTTGTTTAGTGTGAAACTTGGATACTAACCCACACTGCCAGGTAATCTAAGGTATGTTTGATAAAAATAAAAAGGAAAAACAAACAAAAAAAGTATAAAGGACTGTGAACAGGATGCTTCCTAGATACCATGATGGGTGGAGTTAAAGTTCTTGTTTGTAGAAATAGTTCTGATCTGAGATAAGAGAGTTTAACAGGATGTTTTAGGGGCTAGGTTCTATATATTTGCTGTACAAAAACTGTACCTGTTGACACCACTTTGTGGAAGTGAGATTTCCTCTTTCCAGACATCTCGATCCCCTTTGAGCTCCTCTGGTGCTAGAAGGTCAGCCTGAGAGATAAGTCCCTCCATCGTATCAGAAACAGATGCCCTGTCTACATCAGATGACTCTTGATGTGGAGGAGCAGGGGCTTCGCTCCATCATCTTCTGATGGCCCATCTCTAATGGATTTCACAGCCATCCTGCAGACAAAACTCATTTCAGCTGCTTGTAAAAAGGATCAAAAGACAGACAGACAGATTAGTATATATTTTTTAAAATAGAAAATTCACTACTAATGCGTAATGATATATACTAATAGATTAAGTAGATTCTATTAGAAGTTTTTCTACTTTTACAGCAAAAATGCCTTCATGTGGATAAAACTAGTTTGTAGAATAAACCTAAGAGTGATCATAATGATTAATTTCGGAGTAAAAATTTTGAAAAAGTTAAATTTGAGTTGGTTGGTGAAACAAACTCGTAGTCCTAACCTTCACCCTGCCTCTCTGTCTGTTTCCTCCCCTGTGTTCTCTGTCCTGGCGAAGGCCTCCCAGCGATGTGTGTGTTCATGTGCTGCTGGATCAAATGCTCTCTGTGAGACAAAGCTTAGCGGCAGGATGCTCTGCCGCTCTGTCATCTCACTATGGGTCGCACACGGGCCGGGCAGCACGGGGAACAGCACACAGAGACAGACGTCCACACACACACACTGATCAAAACAATGTATTTGTCAGAAAAGAGGAGTCTTTCATGGGACCCACACACACGCAGAGGCGTTAGAGGCCTCTCTCCATGCCCTTGTTCCGGACAGCCCAATTATCTCGCTGCACCTCACTGTTCTCTCCTCTGTTCTCTCTGAGGTTTTCACGTTCATTCTGGTTTGGATTTTTTTTCCTCCTTTCATTGCAATTTTTTCTTTCACACTAATTGATTGACCCGAAATGATCTGATAAAGTTTACTTTTCTCAGCTGATGTTGTCATTAAACAGGCCTCTTTGTATGAGGAAGTTACAAAGAAATGAAACTAAGCAAGGAAGATGCAAACTTTGGGTTCTGTGCTTAAGAAACTCATACAAGAAGCTTAATAGTGACTGAGTTTTATCAACATTTATTAGCGAAAACAGTGGAAATTAAATGAGGGATATTTTAATATATTAATTTAAGTTGTTTAGTATTGCAGCTCTTTGTTGCTCCAAAACTAAAAGGTTTTACACTTCCTCCTAAAGATGTTTAAAAAGGAATGGGACAGACCCATAAGCCCACAGTCTTTGAGGTTTAATGCTGGATGATCCAAAATGTTGTAAAAACTCCAGTATGTTCACATAGAAGACATAGATTTCTTTAGATTATTTCTGTTTTACTGGACGGTACAAAAATCCTCTCTATGTTCTGGTAGCCTCATAACAAAACCCACTGATCCCAAGCAAACCCTAAGTTTGACCCCACCAACCTCCATGAAGTGCTGGCCATCCCGTCTTGTGCATCTATCAGATATGTTGTCTATTTCCTGTTTTCTAGGAGGACTGTGACTCAGTGGTCTGCATAGTCGTCCTTGAATTGATGTGTATGAGTGCTGTTTAGTAAATATGGCTCTAGTTCAAAGCACATTAATTGGTCGCTATTACTAGAAAAGAACAGTTAAGATCTAATTATCAATTGATCCAAAGTTTTAGTTCAGTTTTGTATTTTTTTTTTTTTAAAGCTCGACTTATAAACTTGCTGTGGCTTAGAAGCATAAATGCTGCTGAGCAGCTCAGATGTCTCATTTTTAAGATCTCTGGGGGACAAAAAGGTGGATAACAAGCAGGTCATTTTGTTCATATAGAGGTAGCTGATATTTGACCCCCTTATCGGATCCTGACAGTGTGGGAAAATTGGTGACAACTTCTGACGGTACACACACACACAAACGGGATGTGGGCTTAAAGATCCCTTCTATGCATCCCTGTTCCTAATAAACACTTGCACACCGACATCAGTGACGCGTAGGCACTTCTTACAGTTTCATCCTCTTGTCTCTTTTCTGAAACAAAGCTCCAACAAATGTCAGATCTCAAAATGTAAACTTTCTCAAACAAGACATCTGAACAATTGAATAAGCTGCTGCTGCTGTACACCCTTCCTCCTCACTTTCTCTCCTCCTCCCTCTCTCTCTGCATGTGTCACTCCATGTGACTCTTTCCTGCTGGTTCAATCTCC
This sequence comes from Jordanella pulchra, assembly GCA_034780135.1. Lineage (NCBI taxonomy): Eukaryota > Metazoa > Chordata > Actinopteri > Cyprinodontiformes > Cyprinodontidae > Jordanella > Jordanella pulchra. The sequence goes on along the minus strand of JAUZNJ010031060.1, from coordinate 8,065 downwards.
TGGTAAATGATAATGAACCTCTATCTGTCTCAGTGTGCCTCGGACACACTGGCGCCCCTCACAACCTTGCAGCCTTTGAGGTTTCTGTGTGTCTGTGTGCGTGAAAAGAGGCTTGTTTGGGGATGGGGACCATAGAGGACATCATCCACCCATACCCACACACACACAGCCATTGAGACGGGATTAGGGCACCCTTGTGATGGCCTTTGAGGCAAGGAGAGATAAAAATCTTGGTGTGCATGTGTGCATTAGTCAGTATGGGTGTCATGGATGCATGATTGAAGACGTTATTAACCCTGCGATCCCCTGCAGTGGAGGTTTTGCAGAATGTGTGTGTGTGTGTTACCACTTACAGGACATGAGATAAGTGTTAAAAAAGAGGGCTTGTTGTATATGTGTATGTGTGCATAGCTCGGCGGGGGTCACAGATTGGCCTGCAGACGACACCATCTGATGTCTCCTGGCAGTTTGGTCCTGTGGCGTGTGTGTATGTGTGTGTTGCCCCGTGCTGTGTGTGTGGGCGACAGGGGTATCGGACCTGTTTGGTACACTGGTGATAAGGACAACAGGCAGGGGACTCGATCGCCAAGGGGCGCACGTGTGTGTTTGTGTTTACGACGCCCACCTTCATCTGGCCTTTCACCATGGGGGCAGTGATGTCACTCACACCATCTCAAAATAGACACAAACAGAAAAACACAGCTAAGGATATTTGTTCTGCACCAAAGCAAGGATCTGATCGTATCAAAGAATATTATTATTAGCTGAACATTTTTTCAGGTAGCAATTTTATAATATTATATATATAACTGTAATCTGTGACACAGTGTTTTCCAAACAGGTAAAAAATCTTCATAAATTATCCTTTTCAGGTTGACTATTTGTTAATTCAGTTGATTTCTGAAAAATAATAAAATAAAAGACTCATTTAGGTGGTACTGTCATTTAATGACCATCATCGCTTATAACATGTGGTACACAGCATTATTATGTCTCACTCTGATAAAAAAAGCAGTAAGGAAGAGATAAGGAACAAAGCTTGTCTTAATGTGGCCTACCTAACATTAGCTCATTATTTAAAGCTGTTTTATCATGAGTTCATCCTTCCGTACATGGGGAAAACCGATCAGATTTTTCATAGCCTGATCAGCTTAGTTTAGCTAATCTTAACATATTTTTTCTTACTTCAGCTTCTTTGAGATTTCCAGAGTTTAGTTTGGTTTCATTTAACACATCTAAAGTTATTTTTATCCAATTTTACATTCATTTACAACATTTTACCTCAGTTTTAACTACTCAAACATATCCTTGCAAACATGAGTTTAACTAACCTTAGTATTTCTTGCCCAATAGTATCTTTTTCCATTATTACCCTAAATGTCTGATTAAATGGCAACTCCAAAAAAACATGAAACATTTTACAGCCCACTAAACCCAAAGCTTTAGTGATCATCTTATATCATCCCTGTTTGCCTTCTTACTTTACATTCCCATGCTTGACTTGATTTAACCTATTTAAATATGTTTAATAATTCATTGCCTTAGCTTACCTTCTTTAGCCTAGATATTATACCTGATCCTTGCTTGATATAACCATTTAAAGCTAAAATGTAGCCTAGCTTAGCTTAGCATAGTTCACCTTAATTAAAATAGGTCAAAATATTAACCTAGACTTGGCTTACGTTAGCCTAAGAGAATGTTACATTTATCTTTTCAGATTTTTAAAATTAAAACGTCTAAATAATAAGAAAAAACAAGATGATATAAAACCCTTTGGACCTCATGCTGTCTTCCAGTAAATGTTGGCTGAAGGGATAAGATTTGAAGAAATTCCCACGCACCTCAATCTTTTTATTGGAAAACTCATGTAATATGCAATATATGTGTGTAGGTGGCCAGAAAATCAAAATCTGATGGTTTGAATCTGGTGTTTCTAAAGGAGGATGAGTAACAACACAGCTGAGCCAAACAATCTGATATATCAAAACAAGTAAATGTCTACAAACAGGATAACTTTCTTAAATGCAACTATAAAAGAATAGATTTGTTTTTATTTATAAGAAACACAATAAGTATAATCCAGAGTTTTTAATTCAGGTTTGGGTTAGGGTTTTGCATACATCAAACATCTGTTCTCAGTGTTGTGTTGATATCCTGAAATGAAATCACGCTTTCCAATTTCCGTGTTGCCTAATCTAACCTACGCATGCGTGTCTGTCTCCTATTTGCAGAGGAGGGCATCAATCACGAGTGCAAGCTGTGTAACCAGATGTTCGACTCACCTGCCAAGCTGCTCTGCCACCTGATAGAGCACAGCTTCGAAGGCATGGGAGGAACCTTCAAGTGCCCCGTCTGTTTTACAGGTAAGACGCACGCTAACATGTTCAAGGACACATCACATACATGATGAACAGAAACATAAAAGCTGAGTGAACTAAGTGAGACTGCAGTCTGGTATGAAGTTTATCTTAACAGGAAACTTTTTATATTTAAAAAGTCTGACCTTGGTTTTTGATAAGAGAAAAAAAGAGGTTCATTTTTATGAATAAAAATCTGTAAAGTGTCGCTGAAAGTTGTCTCCTGTCCCTGTGAGTCAATAGATAAAACCTCAGATGGAGGGAAATCTTTATTCTTTCAGTGAAAAATACCACAGGGAGAATTTAGTGTTTTTTCAGCATATTGATTATAGTTTAGTTTATCACAGTTTTTTGTGTGCTGTGACAGATGTAAATCTTCAATACTGACTTTTTTTAATTACTATATAATTAGTGTAGAATAATTAGGTTCAGGTTTCACCAGTGGAACAACATAACACTTAAAATTGGCACTGATTAAAAGAAGCTCAGATTATTTGACACACTTAAATCATCAAAACCCTTGTTTTTCTCCAAACATGTTAACTTAAACATTTTCAAAACTTTTTTGGTTCAGTTCAACTCTCTGGATCATGTATGGGAGCTTTAAAGCTGTGAAATACGAGTATAATTGCAGCAGGGTGTAATTTCTGTGTGTTTACAATCATGAAATGTTTTTAATCCACAGGAGAGAGGAAATAAATGACCAAATTAGTTGCTCACATTCAGCACTTTTCTTTACTCTGTTACCCCCACCCGCCTTGTGGCTGTTGAGTTTGTCTTGTGCTTTGTGCCCCCCACCCCCCAGGTGCAGCAACACTTTAAACTTTAACTGTATTCCTTGGTGGCTCATGAATTAGTAAAATAGGCTCAGCTCCTGTGGGAATGCTTAATAATTCAGCAGTCTCTGAGAGAAAACCAAAAGTTTACTGTAACCCGGGGGTGGGGGGTGGTATGAAACAACAACGAAGCTTAAGTTAAAAGACAAAAAAGAAGAGATGATTAATTGATAAATGTCACATGTTCTGATGACAGTTGGTTTCTCTTCATCCATAGAGCTTCTTCTTCATCAGTCCTCAGTTCCTTTTCTGGTTTAGATAATTGATGTTTAGCAGAGTCAAAATCCTGAGTTACCTTCTGCACGACTTAAATGCAAATATCGCAGTCCTAACATTTTCATCTCTGAATGTTGAAAGAATCGCTGCGGTTCACAGAGATAAAGTTCTCTCAGTGCATGAATTTAATTTTCCCTTTTTGCAAAGACTCATATTAACGCTGCAACACTTGGCTGTATCTGTCCTCCTTTGCAGTGTTTGTGCAGGCCAACAAGCTGCAGCAGCACATCTTTGCCGTGCATGGTCAGGAGGACAAGATCTATGACTGCTCCCAGTGTCCACAGAAGTTCTTCTTCCAGACAGAGCTCCAGGTAGGATCGGTCAACATCTTCTCCTCTATCTGCCTGTTGATGAGGGTGAATGTGTGCAGTAACAGGACTGTGTGACCAAGGACAACCCATTCATGAGAAATCTTATTCAGCTAAAACTTCATGCCACTTCTGTAATTATTCCTCCTTTTCTCCACAACTTTCCATGCCTGTCTCTCCGTCTCTCCTCATGAGGTCTTGGTGGGGTTCTGGCATGCTTCAGCTCAATTTGATTCAGACCTATAAGTGGATATAAGTCACACTGGAGTAGGTCTGTAACCAGCTGCAGCCAGCTTAGCAATGGTCTTAACCTTCCTCTCATCCTGCTGCAGATTGTTTGATAACACCTTTTCTCCTGTTAACACTGGACTCTAAACAGGTCCAAATCCCACTCTTTTTGGGTTGTGTTTGTTTAGATTATGGGTGCTCTATAAGATTTGGTTTTAGTACACATGCTTGTACATGTGGTTTATGTTCACAGGGAGCTGTAGGTATGGAATTATTATTAAAATGTAGTAATAAACAACAGCTTTAGTTATGATTCGGTCCTCAGAAGACCAGCTAAGCCCACCTCCCTCCTGCAGAGAAAGCCACTCAGTCAAGCACATAAAGTGGTGATGATATAGTGCCAGAGGTGGTGGGCATATGGCCGGCCAGTCCATTTAACAGCAGGGTGACTGCTGGACCCTGTCGGTCAATGTCCACATACACACACACCTACACACACACTCCAGTTATCCTCCATCATGGTTCTCTCCTGCCATCCCAGCCCTCAGGAAAATCAGGACTCTGCTGTCAGAGGTTTAATGTCTTCAAAATATCCTGACCTGTGTGATGTGATCTTCCAAAATAAATGATTAAAATATTATAATTCAGCTCCTCTATTATTTCACTTTTAATCAACTCCAGCTGTATCCATATAAATCTGTTTCTGATAATTGGTTCTTCTTTAACTGATCGGATCGTCAAACAACTGATGCTGAACAATATCTAAACAAAAACGTAAAGAAAAAGAGGATAAAAATGACAAAAGACCTTCACTTTATTCAGGTCTGGACACTTTTATTTTCTGCTCCGTCCTGTTGAGGTTTGGACTTTGACTGGACCGTTGCAGCCTTTATTGAACAGATGGACTCACATTTGCCTCTAGGTTACATTTTACACATAGCTCATCGTTGGAGTCTATCGATCCAAGGTATTTACCTTCTTTTACAAAATAAGCCCAAACCACCAGCCCTCCAGCACCATGTAGTAGTTGGAGTAAAATGCTTATGCTAATATTCTGAACATTTTAGCCAAATAACCTTTTTAAATAGAAAATGCTTTTTTCTTTCTCTCCACATTAGCTCTATTGTTTTGCCCTTTTCTTTAATTTTTCCTGTGATTAACACCTGAGGCTAGTAGAGTCTTTTCTATCCTTTCTCTGACTGTTGCACACCCTTACGTTTAGATTAGCTACACCTGTAGCGTTTTTTTTTTTAGAAACAACAGCTCTTAGATGTTTTCCCCTCATGAAAAGTCTTCCTCATCTTTAAAAGGGATGGACTGATCATCTCCAACAGTTACTCCTCTAAGGTTATAGCTGATGCTTTGCCTTGGCACTCTATGAACTGTAAACTGCCCCAGACTCCAGTTTTGATGGCAAGCGGTTAATCCCTGCATTTGATCAGCAGCACCTGGTTGCAGCTTCGGTCTTATGGAACCAGGAAGTTGTCAGACAAGCATGTGGATTCATATGTCAATATAATCCATATTTGAAGGGTTATCTATGAATTAGAAACTGATTATAAACCTCTTGGATGAATCCGTTTTATTCCCTTGTTTTCATTTCATCCTATTGACCTCCTGTGCTTCAGTTTGATTGCAGCACTCCTCTCCCAGCATCCATCTTGTTACCCTCTGGTATTTGTCCAAACACGTGTGAGTGCTCGTGTTCGAACTTTCAGCCTGAGCCCGACCCGCTACACTTCATCGCCTCATGGGAGGGCGCTCTAAGTGGGCTAGACGGAGAGGCCGACCGGGGGAGATGGAGAGCCTCGACCGTGGAGGTTAACGCCAGTGCGAGCTGTTGCTGTGCTTCTGCACATCTGCCAGAGAATGTGGAATGGGGCAATTTGTGTGTGTTTTAATGAGCTAGGGATGAATGGATGGAAGAAGGCGGCTTGGCCAGCGAGGAAAGGCTCTGGCCTCTTTCGGGGCCTCGGAAGGGCCGTATGATGTCCGGCTACCAAACAGCGCGCCACCTGAGGGTGCTTGCAGGCGAGAAGCAGCACTGTATCATCCCTTCCTCCCTCCTGGTTTCTCTCTTTCAGCCCCATTTGCATGCTTGCTTCTCCTGCTCTCTCCATCATGGCTCCTGCCACAGTTTTCACTTCCTCCCTCTTCCTGTCTGACTCCCCCCTGCTGTCCCTGAAGATCCAGCCCCTATGCATATTTTAGCCCCTCTCCTCTCTTCCTCTCTTCTGTGCCTCTCCCCAGCGTCCCATAAATAGTGCAGACGTAAGCTGGTAAATAAGAGATGTTTTTTTCTGTGTGTGTGTGTGTGTGTGGGTAAATAAGAGATGCTGTGGCCCTGATCACTGACGTCCTCCTGGATCTCTCTCTCTGCAGCTTCACAGTCGGTTCAGTTTTACTTGCTCTCTTCTCTTTGTTTATTTCAGTATCAGATACCAGGACTCCAACAACAGTTGTTATTTTAGTTCTTTAGATTCAGGAGCAAAGTAAACAGCAAGCTGAAAATCAGGGAAGCTACAGATGTGATGGAAAAAGTGTTTTATTAATTGTATACAAAAAGAAAACTGGGATCATCTTTCAAGTTCACAGATTTATGGGCTCTATGTTAGTGTTTCCATATAAATGTCTATTTTGTTTAAATTATGTTTCTGCCTTTCATAAGTAGCATGTTTTCTTATCTTTCCCATCAAGTCTCTATAAAAATACATCAAATAAATATTTTGTTTTTAGGCTTTTTCATATCTATTCCAGGGGGATTTGCAGGGAAGTATGCGTCATATGACATATGACATAAAATCTGACAAAAAATATTTGGAATTTAAAAATTTGTAGAGGCGGTCATTTCTTATCGGATTTGATTAACTTTTGAGATCCATTTATTTATAAGATGCTTTGTAGTCAATTTGTCACATTCCTGATGGTGCTAAACTGCACTTTATCTCTTGGCCTCCAGGAGGTGCTATGTTGCAGCTTCTCTGATTCATCCCCTTTGCTTGCCTTTCTGTAAGCCGGATGAACACATATATACTAGGAAGGAGATGCACTTTTTCTGCAGGATTTACCTCCCTCTGTTCTCCGATATTTTAAAGTTTCACTTGCATGCCCCATCGGGAAGGAATCAGATTTCCCCAGGAGGTCCAAGTTAATCAAACCTGCCTTGATGCTCAGAAAACAGGAAGGAAAATATCAAACAATTCAGGACAAAAACGCTGACATAAAAACACAGATTCTAGAGGTTAGATTCCAAAAGCTTCTATTCGGGTTCTGTTTCCATCCAATCGGTGCCTTTGGATCAGAAACCATTTCGATGTCGGATGTTTTTATGAAACGAGCCGCGTTTAAATAATCCCACCTCTGTCTGACTCCCAGATCATCTCTCTCTAACTGAATTATGGAAAAGTGTGGATGTGTCTGAACTGGGAAATAAGGTGTGCGTGGAGTCGCAGTGTGTACCCTCTGATCCGTGCATCCCTCGGCTCTGCGTGTGTGGGTGAATTTGATCCGTAGATCCCTGCGGCGTTCCAAGGCAGCATACTCAGCTGCCCCACTGCTCACTGGGAAACTCTGTGTTATTAGAGCAGGGACCTGGGACTTTCTCACAAACACACACATATTTCTACCTCTCTGAATCCCCAGACCTTTCCTTATATTTCCATCGGGGAGAAGAATCTAAAAGAGGATCCACATACAGGATCAGTGGGGAGGCAGAGACAGATTACAGCACCGAAAAAAAACTATGAAGAATCAGTTCAATGAATTAAGAAAAATGTACCAATAAAGGGATGTAAAACATCTATAAGACTAGAAAAGCACTCTGAGAGCGCAGACCTCCCCTGGTCCGTTATCCGGATCATCATGAAAATTAGATCATTTGTCAGTGGTTATAATACATCCCTTCTGTAAAAATTTGAGCAAAATCCGTCCATAACTTTTTCTTTAAAGTTGTTAACAAACAAACAAACAAACCAACGTTACCCAAAACATAACCTCCTTCGCTAAGTTTAAAAATTGTCCCATGCTGCTGAAGATTCAGTGCTGTTTTCTTTCTGACTCC
>JAUZNJ010031058.1:0-14440 GCA_034780135.1 Jordanella pulchra | reverse complement strand
TATATATATAATTTTATTTTTCCTTTTTACAAACAGGAATTACATTTTATTATATTTTTTATTTTGCCCTGCTTGCTATACAGGTAAAAGTAACGGGTTCCGGGCATAATGAAAAAGGAAATACCTAGACTCCACTCAGAAAGATGAGACTGGAACAAACAATAGGGATTCTTCAAATAACTGATTAAAAAAGATCAAAACTTTTCCCAATTTTTCTATCTTGTGATACACATTTCAATTATACAACCTTAGACATACAACCTATGTCTAATATGGTTTTAACAGCCAACTGAAATCAATATTTCGTCAATTAAAACTTTCACATATATTTAAGAATTAATGTGGTTTTAAATGAAACAATGGAGCGTTATGATCAGTTTTAGCTTTAGAATACCTACATGTTGCATTAGCATAGATATTCAATAGACAATCTCAAGAAATGTGCCTTTTTGAGTGTTCCAAAACCTTTGTTTTTCTTTGAAAGGCTGTTGTATAAAGTAATTCTACCTTTGGTTGAAGAAAGTTGTGACACATTTTTTCAGAAAAAGAAAACAAAAGTGTTTTACTTTACAAGTTGAATTAGTTCATACAGAATATCAAAGTTATATTCTGAAAGAAAAAAATTAAGAAGTACCCGAAACATCTTATAAAGTTGAAGTTCATTACTCATGATAAATAATACGGACGTAACTCGTACGTGTTGCGTCACATGCGTGGGCGTGATTCCCCTCCGGTCGTCAGTTGACAACAAACATGAGTCGTGGGCGGATCGAAGAGGGACTCACAGGCCGAGTGGCAATGCAGACAGTTAGCCTACAGTAACGACAGGGAAAAAAAATCTCAATCTAAAACTGTTGTTCGTTCCTAACAAGTTCTGTAATTCCTAGTCGCCACACCGGGAACGGTGCTGTCCGTGTCCGTGACGCCGAAAGTGACCGAAAGTGACCGGTTTCTCCAGCCAGAGGGATTGCGATGCCCTCTGACTTTATCTCCCTCTTCAACGGGGACCTCGACCTGAATTCTCCAAGATCCCTGTACTCCAAAGGTAAACAAACTTCTTTATTCTGATAGAAATGTTTGACATTGTTTGTTTATATTATGTTTGTTTATTTTCTTCATGTATAAATATATATCAAATGTACCTGTGTTCGGTCTCAAAATGTGCGTGTGTCTAAGTGCGTGTCTGCGGCGTTTACTTCAGTGCCATTCATCTATAAACCACCTCCTGTCACATGCCTGCGCATGAGCTGAAGTAAAGTTTTGGCTTTCCTCCGCAACCTTCATGGATACTCGTTTGGTTTCTTCGGTCCCATGGTCATGTTTTCGGCGGGCTGGAGCCCTCAGCTGCTGTAAGCACACCGGTCAGACCAGTTTATTATCTCCCTTCCAGCCTAAAAACACCGCTATCTGTTTTCTCTGGGCTGTTTGAATAGTCCGTCGATGCCCTCCGCCCCCGCCAGGCTCTTTACACATGCACACATATGCATGTGCTGCACTGCTTCCAGAGAGGCGCTAGTGGGACCATTAACATAAACTGTGTAATCATCAGCAAGGGAGCCTCGGGCAACCTGTAGATAGAAAAACTGAACTCCATTGAACTCATAACACCAGGTGCAATGTCGAAAAAATGCTGCTTCATTTTTTCCGTTTGCAGTGATAGCACAAGCGCAATGAAACAAATTATTTATCATTTAAATGACAATTTGGCAGCTGCTTTAAAAACAAAACAAAAAAACTTATTAATAACTTGCTAATTAAACAAATGATAGATAAGTGTTTTGCAGTTTTTGTTAAGTTTATCATACACTGTGAACAGAGTTGATAAGCATACTTTGTCCTTCAAAATCTAAAAAGAAAACAAAAACTGAGCAGTTTCTGTTGCTTTTGTCACGAGCTGGGCGTGGTGGTAGGGGATACCTTGGATCCTGCAAAACTCAACCAAAAGCATTGTCTGTTTTATGCCTTAACAATAAACACTTAGGACTCATTGTAGAACAGAAGTCTTTTTTTTTTTCCTCACCCAGGTTTCATCATCATTCTCAACCTTGGTATCTTGTTGTTATGATTTTTTGTTGTTGTTGTTTGTGCATATTCTAACTTGGTAGTAAAGAAACAAACATGAAAGCTATTTTAAACACAACACTCTTTGCAAAATGATGTTTTGCAAAATTGAAAAAAAAAGGATGTGGACAGCAAACTTTTAAATACTTTTGTGTATTTGTAAAGCACATGGAGAGAAAACGATAAGTTTAGACATAACTGCTCCTCAGCTTTTAGTTCATGGGTGATGAAAGACAAAGTTACCTCATCACAGCTTAACTTTACATAATGCATAGGTCATAAGTTTGGATATTTTCTTGTAACCACAGTTGTTTCACAGAGATATCACTGTAGAAGATGTGCAGACCACCACTGCACATCAGACACAATTATTATACATATATATATATATATATATATATGCAAATATGTGCAAATATGTGCAAAAGCCGGCAAAAAGACATACATTTTCAAGCTAATTATGTTGCATTAAAAGAAACTCAAGTTGGCCATTTTTACTCTGAGAACTTTAGCTGTGTGAGGGAATCTTTAAGACCAAATGTCTCCAAGGTTCAGTTGCATGCTGCTTATGCTAATCCATTCATACATCAGCCTTCTATACCTGCATGATCGTTGCAGCGTGGCAGAAATGTAAGGAGCTATACAAACTAGTTAGTGAGTACCTTAGGCAGCCTGAAGGATCGGCAGGTGCTACAAAGAGATAGAAAAAACATGCAAACACACTCAGACTCGCTTAAAACCAAGGACAGTTAGAATAAACATGGAGGTTTTAGGAAGGTGGGAGGAAATCTGACCGGCTACAAAGAACCTTTCATTTCATTTCTTCTTCATTGTACTTTACAAGCCTTTGTATTCTTCTAAGTGCTCATTTCTTTAAATTATGATAAATGCCCTAAAGAAATAAGTTTTCTGTGCGTTAACTTACACATGAAGTCCATCAAAATTGTGAAAATGATCACAAGTGTAACGCTTATAAACATTGACTGAGGTTATGTCAATAACGCATTTTAAAATGGTATTAATACAGTTTATAAAATTCAGATATATTAGTGGAGAATTTATATAGAAATAGATGCATAGATTTAACTGAATTTGCAAAATGTTTCTGTTTACTGCCCTTTAAGGTCGGTTAAACAAATTCATGATTTCTGATGATTTTTAGAGCTTTGGTTTAGTCCTGAAGCAGCATTACATCTTAAGAGCTTTTATTGTTTTAGTATTCGCTGATCTTATAACTTGCAATATTAGACTAGTATTTAAAAGATTTCCATTTTACCATTGAGGGCAAAACCAATCCCTTTTACCAGAGAGAGCAAAGTATTATAACCAAACTTGAAATAATGGAGAGTAATTTAAAAAGGAAATAAAACATATTCTTTTTGGGATTTAGATAATTTGCAACTCCTAAGGTTAGATTTGAGGTGTCCTAATTACCTGTCTCTCCATCGTATGTTTGTTTGAGCTCAGTTGTCACGTGTAATACCTTTAGTTTGACATCCTTTTGTAAGGGAAATTTCTTGTGATCTGTTTACTCGACATCTTTATTGTCAGTTTTAATGACTTGTGCCCAAATATAAACTATAAATCCCCAGAAATTCAAGTAGATTTGTTGTTCAAATGTCTTCCTTATGAATTAGCTTTTTAGAATTGAGCTTTATTTTTCTTTTTTTTTTTTTTTTTTTTTAAGGCAGTCAAATCTTTATAGGGAGCGAATTTTTAGCCTGAGTGTAGTCCAGGGAATACTAGGGAAAAGCAGAATGCTTTAACAATAGCTCTCTGGACAGGAAGGCATTTTGTGCTACTTTTGTAGTCCGCCAGGGACTGCTGGTTAATGATTGGAATAAAATGCCTTCCCAGCAGTTTCACAGTAAACATTAAAATTGTTATAACTTCACTAAAGGTTCTGGTAAGCCTATTTAACAATTGTAAGCTCTCAGATCTTGACATAGTATTTTTTTTTTCTTTTTTATTGACACCAACCTTAACTTGGTCAATAATTAACTCTTAAGCTCCTCTGTGTATAAACCGAGGTTTAAATAGCACTCTATTAATATTGACTCTCCTGTGTCAAGTAAACTTGATGGCATGCGCTTAAAAATACTCAACTGCCTTGAAAGCTGGCAGTCATCTAGCAAAAAGCTAGAAAAAAAAAGAAAAGGATGGAAAATGTAAATCTTTATCTGCATTAGATCGATTTGTGTTCCACCATAAACTGTTGTGTTGTTGTTGTTACGAGCTTGTCTCCTCAGTACGCTGTGAAATTGGAACATCATGTCACAATAATCTTGAGAACTTGTAGTCCCTGTTTACATTATTAGTAGGGAGATGTGATGTTTCGTTGTAGTTCAGAACATTGTTTCCTGTGATGTTTTCTTCACCCATTAAAACATCAATCCAAACCGGTTCGACATATTTCTGACTGTCACTTTTACAGGTTACGTTATTGCTTTGTTGGATCTTCGTTAATGATTTGAAGCTCGGTTCTGTCAGATGACTTTGAGTTTTACAGAAGCTGTCGATTCGTTTAGAGTTTCCATCCATAACCAACAGAGAATGGTATGTAGAGGAGAAAACGTCTGCTGAAGGGGGTTTTATGGATGCGGATGTGAGAGCAGAATTAGATTGAGTCAAGATTATGGAAAGGTGACAGCAGGTCTTTTAATGCATGACACAGCCGACCTTCAACATTGGGTTTTCAACTTTCATGCTCCAGTCGGTTGCCAATCGGTATCATGTACAAGGACCTGTTCTAGTCTGAATCTGTCGTTTGCTGGCTCGCCAAAAAAAAAAGTTTCTTAGCTTCAACCTGTATTGTTTCCCCAGCCTTCATAGTTCAGTTATCATGACAGCCATGTACTAATGCAGAGTTTTTAATCTTGATTTGTTAAAGACACCAATGAAGAGGGTAAAATCAACCTAAATTCCCCAAATAGACAGATGAACCTGTATTTGTTTCCTGATAGACCACAACCATGCATCAGTTTCTTTCAAAATATATGCGATGCTTGGAATTCGCACCACTTAAAGCTGTGTTGGTGTTTACACCCTTATCTACTCAATCTCTCCGATTAATCATTAACGCTAGCCAAACTTCAGTAAGAAGTCTAATCGGGGTCAGGTCAAAATATCGCCTCCTTTGGTATTTACTGCACACTTGTAACTTTGTTTGGGCCGCTGAAAATCAATGTCTGAGTGGTTTAACCTGTTAAAGAGCCCCGAGGTGTTACCTGGCTGTCCATCTTGTGTGAAACTGCAGTTGCTGTATTGAGCAGCTGCATGTTTTCTACACAGACATTGTCACAATTGTTTATTGCACATAAGCTATTATCGGCAACTTTGGGTGTGTTTGCAGAAATATCACATTGAGGACTGTTAAATGTTATCCAATGTTTTTGCATAAAAATACATTATTAGTTTGTGTTAACACCACATGCATGTTGCACACTTAATCGCTGGAGAAAAGCTGTTTGTTTAAGCTGCATCTTGAAAGTTGCTGTGTGCACAACAGGGGGCCATATGCAGTTTCTATGCTGTGCAGCTAAGTAGCTGCACTCAGATGACCCTTGAAGTATTACAGGCATGCTGGTGTTGCAGGTTTTCCATTCTGCCAGAGGCTTTTTTTTTTTTTTTAAGAAGAATAGGAGACCTTTGTCTCCTGAGTCTGTTTTAGATTAGCAGGTTTGCTGTGTTTATGTAATGGGGTAGATTTTCACCTGTTGAGCATAGCTATTTTTGTTTTGGACAAATGTTGGAGTGGCTCAGGGACGGTGGCGTAGATAAGGTGCATGTTTTCATTATTTTAATTTTCTTTTTTTTTTTTTTTTTGCTTTATTCCCTTTAAATAAAGAAAGGCAGGATCAAGTTTTCAACGTTTGATTCTCATTCAGTACTGCAAAAATAGTTAATCTATGCGGATTTAATATTCATTTTTTGGTTCAGCTGCCTGAGTGCGGACAGTGGAGGGGGAGAAGCAGCATTCGTATGACCATGGCTTTTGTCTGCACTCAACTTCAGGGAGATTTCTCTCACTCTTTTGTGAAAAGCCCAAAGCACCTGTGAGATCTAGCAACCCTTGTATGACTCTGTGCTGCAAGACAATTGTGAAGTAAAGCATTAAATATTAAGTGGGATGAATCTTGGCTGGCTTCAGTCTTTCCACTGGCAGACTAGGTGCTGCAGTTAAGGTGTCAGACAAAGTACAGGGTGTTTCATGGCCCAGAATTAGAGAGAATCATTTCCTATGCAAAAGTGTATTTAACTCAAGCATTTTTAAAGAAATGTTTCTGATAAAAGGTTTGTAATACTTAAGGCTTAAATGATGTTAAAAAAAAAAAATGGTTATACGGTAAAATAAGATTTGGGACAAAGGTCTAAAACAGATGTTTGTTTTACCTTGAGACAGCAGAAACTTGAACACCTTAAACACGTAATCCATCCATACCCCCCTACCCTGAAGACTGGTCCTGCAAGCTCTTTATAAATGGCTTTCAACGGGCTCTCTGACGTGCTCTGGCCGTTTTGAAAGTTGACTTTTTTGACCTTTAACAACAGCAAACACACTTTTTTTGTTGTTTTTTTTTCCACTCTGGATTCTTAGCAACCAGTTACTTAAATGTGCTGCTTATGCATATTATGCTGTTAAGGACCAGAGGGAATTAATTGGCTTATCTGTCATCCTGCTATGTCGTCTTCTCATCACCCAAAAATAAAACCTCAGAGATTTCATCTGCTGCAGCTGGCAGGGATGCATTTCATGCATCGAGCTCAAAACGAGATTAGTTGCTCATCCCACAGATGTTATTAGATTTTGTAATAACATCTGTGGGAAGGAGGGAATGCATTGCAAAATCAGATAAACAGCAGATAGATGCCTGATGTGACTATTGCATGTGTGTATGAGTTCACACGTTTGCTGGCAGAGGTGTGAGGTGGGAAGCGGCTGTTTATTACAGACAGCTTCTCATGGATCTTAGGGCTTGAACTGTAGTCGTAATGTGCGTAGCATCAGTGGACCAACGCTGCATGTTCGCAGATGTCCAATTGTTTTTCTCCAAGTGTTAGGGTGATGCTGGTTGCTATTTGAACATTTCAGTTTTGGGTGCATTTTTAAACTGCACAGTATTTCTGCAGCTGCAAAGCCAGGTTCTCTGAAGGCGTTAACCAGTGCAATATCGCAACAGACTATTTGGCTGCAATATTAGGGTAGAATATTTCAGTGTCATGCATCAGACGTCTATCTTTAGTGGTTTCGATGAAAGTTTTATGTGTTGTCAAAAAAAAAGAAAAAACAAAGGTAGAGAAGGAAAATAGGATCAGCACTGAGTATTAAAACATATTGGTCTTGGATATCAGAAGAACATACCGTGACGTTTCTATTGAGGTAGAAAAAAGTATTGTGACAATTTTTGATTATTATTAGCCCATATATTCTGACCCTTCTCTTACTCAACCAGTGCGCAACGCCCCACCCACTGGCCATGAGCTTTCATGTGTTGGACATGAAGAATATGTGTCAGGTTTGGGCATTAAGGGCAGTGGAGGCGCCTGCAGCTAAAGAAGCTGCCCGTGACTGATTTTACTAATCTCTTTTATTTATTTTTTTCCCCCTCCAAGGCTTTTACAGAAAAGTATTCTAAAACTTTCAGAAATGCACACTACCTTTGTCATAGATCAATATTTCATCTTGCAGTTTCACAGCACCTATGTCTTAGTGTGTCATTTCTTTTTTCTGAGTCATCCTTTGCTTCCTCGGCTGACTGGTAGGACTGGAATAAACTGCACCATCGGTCCTTCCGAATTTCCCCCATATCCTGTCATTGTCTGAACTCGGTCAACCTCACGTGCTTAATAAGGAGTCCAACACAAATCCAATGCAGTTCTACTGGAAATAAGCCCCAATAGCAACTCATTTGTTGTAAACATTTAGCATTTTCTGGAGTTACAAACAACACGCTTTTTAGTTGCCAACTTTTCTTGGGGGGGTTGAATTGTTGGTAGGATAAATATTCCTTGAACCTTCTCCACATTCTGTGTTTTCTGTTTAATCCTTGAGGAACTACTGAAGGTCTTCTTAACTCTTGACACAATATAGTCACTTTAACCTTGCTTCCAGCAGCTATATATATATATATATATATATATATATATATATATATATAATCCTTCTCACAGAGTTGAGCCATAATCTCTTATAATACCAACATTTTTTGTCTCAAGGGGCTGCTGCTCTCCCCTCTCCTCAGGGTTGAGGAGCTTTGAATTTTTTGATGAGTCTATCAAGACTTTGCCATAAGGAATGATGATGCTTGTGTGTCTCCATCTCAACACGCCACAGCCTGCCTGAGAATGAGCAATCCTGTGACTCCACAGATTTCTCCTTTCATGCTTCTGCCTGACTTTACTATCAGTTGTTTACGTTGACTTAAATCATGTCCCAACATGTGAAACATGGACTAAGCAGTGTGCAGAAATTTATGAAAGTGTCTGCTTGTGTGAACTGGGATGAATAGTGGTAGAAGTGAGAATTTCTTCTATTTTTTTTTTTTTTTTAACTGTGTTTTCATAAACAGTCTACTAAAGGTTTGCTGCTGATTAATTGCATTTCCTTTGTGTGGGATTTTACTTTAAAAATCAGCAGACATTCCAAATCGTTAATTAGACTGAAAAACAAATCGTCTTAAGTAATTAATAGCTTATCTAACTGCGAGGTCTGCAAAACAGATTTCCACAGCTGTGCACAATCACAAGTTTCACAAGAATCGTGGGACAGTACGAGATTCGTTCCAGTGTTGGGGCTTTGTGAGGTCGGAGCAAAGCTGCAGGTTGTTTTTATTTAAAGCTGTGATTGTTTTCAAATGCCATCTCAGTTTACAAAAAAAAGTAGCATAAGGTTTCTGGTTTCGCGTTCTTATTCTCAACCTTTATATTGTGAATTTCTGGGTGCCTGGAGACTTCCAACACACCTTCCCAATGTGTGTGTTGATCCGGTACCAGCTGGGCCTCGTTTGGTCAGTTTCAGTTTATTCCCTGGTTTTAATCAATAAAGCTAAACATTTTTTAAGGGATCAGTCTATGGATGTGTAGATGTAGAGCTCTACAGACCATCCATCTATTTTTCTATCTTTGTTTAGATTATGCATCATCTGTTGCTGTCCTCTTTAAAAGAACCTTGGCAGGAGGCTGAAAGTGTTAA
Organism: Jordanella pulchra; assembly: GCA_034780135.1. Classification (NCBI taxonomy): domain Eukaryota; kingdom Metazoa; phylum Chordata; class Actinopteri; order Cyprinodontiformes; family Cyprinodontidae; genus Jordanella; species Jordanella pulchra. The sequence goes on along the minus strand of JAUZNJ010031058.1, from coordinate 5,187 downwards.
CATTTTCAGGGAATCTAAAATCACTCTTGCCTTTCAAAGTGCTAACATGGAAACTTGTGGCTGTCCTGCTAATACAAAGGAAAGACAACAGGTGCTACAGAAGTCATGTACCTTTTGGCGCTAGGCCTGTTTTCGATCGTCCTTATTCTCTCCGTTGGCAGGGTCACCGATTTGAACATTCTGTTGTTGTCCTTGTTGTTCGTGTTGTTGTGGCAGTGCACATTGTCCAGGAGGCTTCTGCACTTCAGGCTCATTCTGTAACAATGTTTTCTCATAGCGTCTATCAGATTCTTTAAGGATTCCATTTTTTCAAGCTGGAGTTTTTTGCATTCAAAGTATTGCCAGTGGTTAATACTGACACATTTTAGCTAGGAGCCCCCTTTTCTTTATTAAAGTGCTAATAACACTGGCAAAAACAATAAATAAATAAATAAATAAAAACTCAAACCAAAATGCAACTTTAGCTGTGTGAATCTTAACAAGCAGGTTTTAACATGCTAATTATTAAACTCAGTGGGTGTTGGTAGGTGAATCTGATTAGCTTCTTGTGTGTTTGATGTCTGGGTGTGACCTGGTATTTGGTATACATGCTATTACTAATGTCTCTGACCTGAAAGTAGATTTTTATTTTAAAGAAAATAACTAGGGTCTTTTGGTAGTGCAAAATAAAACGGTGTTCCTCTAACAAACATGTACGATGACCTGAAAGTGTGGCATGTAAAATCAGTTCCTGAAAACAGGATTGATTGATGAATGATTCCCGACAGTGGTTAACCCAACATCTTGGTGATGTTACACGATGAGTGAATGTTTGCGTGCAAGACTTTTCCTGTTGCCTCAGCCTGGTTTTCCTGTGAGTCTGACAGAAATTCCTGTATTGGGACACCAGCTCCAGTGTATCGTAGATCAATTTAATAGGCATGTGCTTTGATTTAAGCTTAAATTTACCATTATTTCCTTCTTTTTTTTTCTTATTCAGACTAAATCAGTCACATCTTCCTATTTAGACCTAATTCCATTTTAGCTCTAAGGTGTAATCCAGACTTTGCTAGTAGACATGCCAAATTTTGGTAAATGCACATGTGTGGGAGCCTGCTTGGATGCTGTAAATAGTTTAAATTCCTTTGCTAGCTTGGACACAACTGTTTTTTTTCTTTTGATTCCACTTCTAAGGGGTTACAAAGTGTCAGTCTGCACTATAATTTACTTTTAACTCAAATTGTCTCCACTAAAGTATTTAGAATGTCACTGACCTTGCTGCACATAGAGAACAACTACAGCAAATTGTTTTATTTATGTTCAGATTTGGGTTTCAGTTTTTGACCCATTGCTCACGTTTCAGTGAGAACTGTGAGGTAGTGGTGGGTGTTTGTTAAAAGACAGTTGTGTAAACTGATGCCTGGTGGATGTTCATTGCCTCCTCAGGATTAGCTGCTCTGAATCACCTACATGCCACAAACATTAAATACAAATAGTTCCAAAGTCTCAGTGACCTTAACCTTTTCAAATGATTGCTGGACGATTGTTATAAAGCTGTAAATATGTCAAAGTTAAAGCTTTATAAATATTTTTTTTAATTGTGAGGCATTTATTACTTTTTCAAATAATTATGATGCATGATGGTTTTCCTTTTGCAAGCTTAAGCTGAATTTGTATTAGAGCCCTTGCTCTGTTTACAGTGCTTTTCTGCCTCAAACATGTTTCTTGTCATATTTGTTTCAGGGCTAAAACTAAAATATCCTGGCATTTATTTCACATGTTTTTAACCTTTAACATTTCTGCAGATAAAAAAAAAACAGAAGAAACAGACTATTAAGCTTCATTTTCATTTTTTTTCTTACACCTGTGAAGAAGAAACATCACAACTTCTGCATAAGTAGCTTGAGTTTCTCTACACGTCTCACATTTTTATAGCAGTGTTCCCCTCAATTACATCTTCTTTAAAGGTCCTTTCTTTTACTTTAAACCAGTTTAAATCAAATGCATGAACTACTGCAATTGTCAAAATTAAAATTCAACACAATCGTGGTTGCTGTAGTGTAATTATTTCCCTCAGCTTTACTGGCAAACGCGTTTTGCCAGCAGTTTTAAGATGACCCTTGTTTGTAAGTAGGAACCGCTTCAGTGCGATGGTGTGAGATATTTTTTCATGACTGCTGTGGTGCAGGTGGCTGTACAGTAACCAATGTCGGCCTTGTCATGCAACATTCTTGAGACATTCTGTCTGATTTGGGCTGTTAACATCAGCGTTGCATCAGTTGCTTTGCAGGTAAGAAAAGCATCACATGTCACAAGACTAATATTGTTGGCCTTATCTGTGCACAATTATTTCCTATTTCCTGCTTGTTTTCATTTTGTCTAAAACCCACTACATGTTGTGTTTTTTGCAATTATACAGCTGCCACTATTTTAGCCAAAGCATCAATTAAAAGTGCTGTTAAGTTTGTAAAAGTCGTTTAGGTTAGCACTTGTAGTTTGATTATTTTATTATTTGTTTACCTCATGCTATGGAAACTGTATTATTATGCTATTACAAAGTTAACTTTATTTAATATTGTGAATGTATCCAGATTACTTTTAGCTTTCAAATGCTGGTAAATGATTGTCAAAATTGTTGAGTTTAAAATGTAATGGCATGGGTTACTTTTTCAGATATGTTTCTTTTGTATTTTACTTTAACCAAATTTATTTGGAAATATGTAATTCAAGTGGAAAAAAGCAGCATTTACAGCTGCTGATTTTAATAGTCTTTGGTATTGTTCGTTTGTCTAATGTAAAATAATATCTTATTTTAGAAAAAGGACAATGGACTTAACTCAGATGGTTCTGAATTTATATTTAGGTTTGAAATAAAAGTAAAACAGAAAAAAGGAAACTTAACGTCATAACTCATAAGATCACGCATGAAAAATGAGCTCGACTTTCATCTTTTGAAGTCTGCTTTAACGAATTGCCGAACTGCAGTCTTATAATGCATGAAATACCTTTCATGCATTACAATCTTAACTGCATTCAGCCTCCTTTTTTTTTTTTTTTTGTCTAAATGAATTAATTGTTCATGTTAAGCCTGAGATGCTTTACATCCCAAAGTTTCTTAACTAAAGAATTCCATGTGTTCATTTAATAATCTGATGGCAGATTTTTTTAACATAATTGAGATTTCTTTGTTGTTATGTGGAAATAATCTATTTTTTTAAGCCAAGGTCATTTTTTTTAAGTATGGATGATCATGTTATGTCCCTATTTAGTTTCACAATGTTAGCTCACAGGAGACAAGGAGGCTCAAAAGACCAGTGTTACTATGGAGTCCCAGGCAGCACTTGTGTAGACTTGGCTGTAAACATTACATGGTTGTTGTACAAGGTTAGCTGCAGGTGCAAACCCCCTCTGCTACTTTTCCCCACAGAGCTCAAAATAATCGCAAATGCACCGACGAGGTGAGATTAAGCTTGCCCTCCTAATGACGTCCTCGTAAGTGTTTCTGTTCAGACAGTCCACCTTGTGTAACAAACTTTCTGCAGCTTGGTTGGACAACTGTTTTGTTTCTGCCTGACGGGATTCCACACCACAATGCTGCTAACCTGTTGAGCAAGGTGCAGGGCAGAGAAGGGTCTGGTTCACAATAAACAAGATGGAGAGAGGGAGGGGGGAGTAGAAGAGTGGGGGCACAGAAAGGAGTTAAGTCAGTTATTCAGCGGCCAAAACAAATGGTGCCACGCCTCAGGTGCCAGGGCTAGTAAGAGCAAGCATCAGGAATGAGGGGAAATGAATGGGGTGTTAAAGTCATGCCATTCACATGGTGAGTGCCTTTTTTTATCTTTAGCTTTCATGACTTAACATGTAACATCAACAGATGCTAAGATATGATTAGCAAAACTTGTACTCCATGATATCTAGCAGCCTGGATTGTGACCAGTGGTTATTTGTCTTTAAACATTGAATGAGAGGAAACTGACTTGGCTCAGTTAAGCTATTTAAATGAGGTTATTCTAATGGTATTAGCAGGCCTGGTCCGAGCTAACCACATGGTATCAGGTTTAATAATGGGTTGTTAGGAGTTCCACAGATGGAGGGAAAATTAAAGCTGATTTCTGTGGCCGACCTTCAAAACGGAACCATTTTCTGACAAAAAAAGAAATCAAAACTTCAATAGTGTGAGTTTGTAGGGTTCGTTTTCCAGCTTACAGAGAGCTGTTTTTCTTTAATTTTTCTGTTTATTTATTTGCTTCTCTCTGAAAAGGGCTGTGTTTGCAGCACGTAAATAAAGACTTGCACTCTTGTCTGCTTAAGAGGAGACAAACATGCAGCAAAATGAGAGTTTTTGTTTTTTGGGCCTCCAAAAGCGTCACAGGAGCTGTGGAAACACAGAGGAACAGGCCAGCCAGTGATTCAAAACTACTGCTCTTAGAAGAGAGTGCATATTTTCTGTCTGTGCGGTCGGCAATCTGTTTACTGTAAGGACTTTTTCAGCTGGGAGCACATGTTGCTGCATGTGCAGTCTCTGAGAGCCACAAGACGACTACTTTTAAATGGTGGATTTAGAGGTAGAGAGAGGGGTTTTTGTGGGCGTGGCGCGGGTGTTTTTATGTGTGTGCTGTGCATGCATATGTGAGATATTTGTTTTGTGAACGTAGCAAACAAGCAGCACACTGAAATCCTCTGTGTGTGCACGGTCATACGCAGTTTAGGTGAGTCCAGTTTAGGCCCCGTTTACGGAAACGAGGTCCTCCTGCTGCTTTAAAAGCAAGTTTTTCTTAGATCAGAGACGTTTGGCAACGAGGAGGCATGGTTCCAGGTCTGTCTGTTGTACACAGCAAGTGTTAACAATGGGAGGGTTAAGTATCCGATATACACACCGAACCATGGGACTCAGCTGCAAGTAATTAAAGCTGGCAGTTGGCAAAGAAAAGAGTCAGGCGACTGTAATGGCTGCTCTAAGTTCATACCATAATATTTGGATGATGAATCAGTCTGCTAGTAAAAGTGCTGTCATGCTGTTGACCTAAGCACCCCCCCCCACCCCCAACCCCGAGGCAGACATGGGGAAGAGAAAGAAAGAGAACTGCTTTTGTGTAACCCCTGTTGTCTGTTTTGTAATGAGATCTTATTTTTATTTGATATGCCAAAACTTTTGATCTGACCTCTTTGTTACTTGTATTATTCCACATCAGGACACCAGGACTGGAA
>JAUZNJ010031057.1:0-14440 GCA_034780135.1 Jordanella pulchra | reverse complement strand
CTTGTAGAACTTATTGGAAACTCAAGACAGCCATGACATTATGTTTTTTACAAGTGTATGTAAACTTTTGACCACAAATGTACATCAAAAATTGACTGATTAATATATTGTGATCAGTTTTGTCAAATGAAGCCAAGGCAGAACTTTAACTGAATAAACTGTATCATTGACCATCACGTAATCAGAGCCTCATCCATCTGTGAAGCGAGTAATTAACAGTCAACCACACCTCCTCGTAATCCAGTCAGCATCAGAGTCCTGCTTATAAGACTTTGATCAACAGCTCAACCTGCCACCAACATGCATTGAGTTGTATAGCGTGTCATACTTTGATTCTTATGACCCAGATTCAACCCTCCTCCATCCCCTTCTCCACCACCTTTGCAAGCTCCATCTGGCTCCTTCTTAATTCTGCTGCACACCCCTATTGAAGTTATTCCCTGGACTCATACTGCTTTCACAAGGCATTTCACAGCTGGTCCCGCAGAAGACCACCATATTGAGCATGGTTCTGCCTGAAATTTCTTCCCGAGGTGGAGTTTTTTCTTTCCACTGTTACTCTATGCTTGCTCATCATGGAGGTTCATACAATTCTGCGCCTTGTTTCAGCTGGCATCCATCTTCATACCATCTCCATTCCACCACCATTTTCAGGCCTGACGGGCTTCCTCCCTGTTTTTATTCAGCAGCTCATGCATATAATCAAAGTAAAATTCATAGTTAATTTACCCCACTGAGGCCTGAGCACCAAAGTCTTCAAATATTGTTTCAATAAAACTATTCTAATTGACTTCCTTGTTTTTGTGAGTTTTTCAGGTTTAATTTTTTTTTTAAACCAATAGTGAACTTTTTTGGGAGCTAGTCTTGATGAAGCACACATTTTTCAATAGTTAATTCTGTAGTTTGATGTTATCTTACATTTGATTGAAAAATTAATTAGATTCCCCAATTTATTACTTTAACTTATAATCAGGAGTGCCCAAGTCCAGTCCTTAAAACAATCCTGCAGCTTCTAGATGCAGGACATTGTACAGTACAACCCCATAAGGAATCTCAATGTTTTTACTCCCTGAGTATCTTATGCCTGTTAATTTTCAATGGCAGTCGCAACACTGCTTTCCAGATTTTCACTTTATAGCTTAGTGCTATACATTTATTTGCACTTTCATTGCAATTTAAACTTCTCTACAAACAGTAGCACTACAGCTTCCAAAACCATAAAAGAAACACAGCAGAACTCTGTCTATATACTTATAGCTACAAGCTAGATCATTTGCTTTACATTAAGTGTACCAGTAAAGCCTGTTGTAATCTTGAACAAAGTTCTAATACAGAAGCCAACACATATTTATATGTCACCTACTGTTCTAAGTTGTAAGTTGTAAGGTACATTGCAAATGTATTCATACTCCTTAAATATTTCTAAATGAAGGTAATGATCTTAGAAAAGGATTATGCATATATTACATAACAACTTGATATAGTGTGCAACGCTGATTTACAAACTAAGTGCAAATTAAACTGTATGTTTAAGATGAGTTTAAAAAGCAGAAACATAAATTTATTTCATTCCAAATCCCCTTGAGCAGCATTGCATCGGTGCCCTGAAAGTCTGTGCAATTCATAAAACAGTTCTTACAGCCAGTCCAGTCGCTGCCAAGTCGTCCATGAATAAACCTAAAAATGCCCACATCAGAATAATAATTTTGTTGTTGAACTGAAGTGCAGCACAATGGAAAATTGAATCTACAGTATGACATTGATAATTATTAAATGTTAATGATTATGTTGATTATCATTATGCTCATAATTATGTTAATTATGAGGCACTTTGTAGAAAGACTTGCAACCAGTTTGGCCTATGGTGGCCGAGGAGTGCAAATGTCGTACAAAAAGATATAAGATATATAAAAGATATAGTAATGCAAAGATAGTTATAAACAAGGCTTGTGAATACAAAATTTAGACACAAAAACACAACGCATAGACAAATACACTAAAGCAATACATATACAAAGGACACATGCTACAATCAAAGTAAAGAGAACAGCAAAGTACAAATGTTCTGTTGTTAAAATGACAAGAATTACATATCAGTCAGCTGTTTTTTTTATTTTGATTCTATGGTTGCCGAAAATTTTTTTCATGAACACTGGTAGTTCTTACATATATATGTCCAAAGGGGTTGTTTATTCCAAAGAGAAAAAGTTATTGTTTGTTTTCAAAAACAAAAGGATACAGATCATTTCTCAGTTAGACTTAATGTTGCTAAAGAATTTGGAAGACAGTGTTTTAGACCGAGATCTGCACTAATATGGTCACATACGATTAAGGAATCGCCATGCCAACTTGCCAGAAAAAAAGGTTTACTACAAAAACAGGACACATGGACTTGCTTTTATTATCAGTGGTTTAGTTTTTCGTCATGTGACTTCAAACATGTATCTAAAATAATTATAAAGTGAACACCGGGAAAATGGATTGTTTATATTACATAAGTTCCTAAATCTCAGCACTGGTTCTCTGTTTGCTAAAGGACATAGTGATCTAGCTACAGCCATAATTCTCTTTTTGCGAAGTACAAATTCAATTTGCCGCATAAGCAAAAAAGGGAAAAAAACAACAAACAAGCAAACATACAAACAAACAAAACAAAAAAAGACAAGACACAAAACAAAACAAACAAAAAAAAAAACACAAGACAAACTGTGTTTGCACTTAGAGGCCAACAACAAGAAGAAGTCTTCAGAAAATAAGCAAACTAGATGGGTCTGTGTGTGGGAGTGCAAATCATTTTACCCATATCAAAAAGTTTCATAAAAAGCCACCGACCGGCAGGGGTTGTGCTGACCATTCGACATTATAACATTAAAAGAGAACAAGTGGTGTATGTCTGTAGCGTTTCCTTCGACTCCGCTCCTCAGAACCCCCTAACATGCGTTTCCTTTCTAAGATGCAGCAGTGTGCGTGACCAGGGATACATAAAGCGTGAGGACTGTTCTCGCCCCTGGATAGGAGCTGCTGATGTCGAGCCACTCCACTCCGCGTTTTGCCCTGCCCTTGTGCGCTCTGCTCGCTGTGAAGCGCGCGTCTCCTGTGCATATTGCCTCTCTCTCGCTGTCATAAAGACAGGACAGCTGTACAAGAGAGAAGTTGTTGGCACACCGAGCACCAGCAGGTTGCATCCTATCCAGGATCGTCTCGCTTCACGGAGTAGTCTTGACTTCTTTTTCTCTTCGCGGAGGGGAGATGTGGCGGACACATCAGTATCTTAAGTGAGGAGTTACCTCATTTTCAAATCAGCTCGTTCCTTTAAAAATCTCCAAATAAAGCCTTTGGATCTCTCTAATTCCAACGGACCTCGTATCTCTCAATCAAACATTTTTTTTGTATTATTATTCCTAAGGATTTCACTGATGTGTGCGATGTGGAGACTGCGGGTCATCTTATGTACTCTGTCGGTGGTGTCCCTGTCATCTGCTGGAGAAAGCAAAGCGCGGAGCTGTAGCGAGGTTAGACAAGCTTACAGCGCTAAAGGATTCAGCCTCCTCCATGTACCTCATCAGGAAATATCAGGTAGGCGACACTGACACATCATCAGTGCGTTTGGCCCACAACAACCACGTGTCATGTTTCCCCCACAAATTCAACAATTTGATGATCTTATTATTTCTCAAAGCTTTGTCGGTTTCAACTATTATCCTTCTTTGATTTAATCAGAGAAGTAAGAGTTTATTGTTTCAGGGTCCTATTTGCATTCAATTGTCTAAATTGGCAATGCTGTAAAGTGTCACAAACCCAGAACACAATCTTGTCTTTGTAGATGAGCTGCCGAATAGTCGAGGGTTTGCTTGCCATTTAAAATTCATTATCGGCTCAGTTTTCTGAGCAGTCAGTACTAAATCACAGCGGTGTGAATTTTATTCATTTAATGTCAAGCAGACGTTTTAAAACGGATCAAGCATCTAGAAGAGAACCAAGGGTGATGGGAAGACCCCCCTCCCCCCATTATACAGAAAAAATAGATAAAAATCGTTAGCATCAGTTTTATCTGTTATGATAAATATTAGAAGTTATATAACTGTTATATTGGAGAAATAAAAATCTAACACAAAGGCATTTGAGTCAGCACATATTTAAACTTTTCCAGTATTTTACCATTAAGAAGTGATACCGTTCCTATAATGTGACGTATTCTCCCAGTTTATCTAACAGTACTATGTATTGCATGAATGTGTGTTTGTTATTATTTCAATAAGGGAATCTCCAGAGAGAACAGTAAAAACCGTGTTTTCTTTGAAGAAGTGGCAGCATACCTGTTGCTCACATTCAACAGAATATCATGAAACTCCTTGTGCTGGATTTGGCTTAATGGCGAATAATTTTTGCCAGCAGGGGGCTGTATGCCCTCAACCTGAAAGACTCTTTGTTTTCGCTTTGTTTTGAGGAGTTTACTTTTATTTTTGATATCCCTTAGGGATCACGTTTTAACTCAGGCTTTAAAGAAATACGGAGAAGGTTTCATTATTTCCTGCGTGGCGGCAGTCACATGTAAGGTCAAAGCAAGAAAAGACGTCTGTGCAAATTCTGCAGTGAACCGGGTCATGGCAAACCCACAACAGATTCATATCGGAGGGAAAACCTGTTTTGTGGTTTGCAAGAAAAGATATTGTCCAGTAAACACTCTCGCGATTGGTGAGAGGCTATTCAAGGGAAGTAGAGAGGCTTAAATCGAATCTAATTGCCGCTCACAGCAAAAATAGGGATGCTGCTGGTAATTGCCAGCGTCTGACAGTGATCATAAAACCCAAATCACAGCCAGAGTGCCTGATTGTGATAAGAATTTGGTTTCCTGCGACTGTATTAATTATAAGGATTAGTAATGTTAGGAATCAAAATAAATGTTCATAATTAGGCTACATAAACAACAGAAAATAATAGTGTTTTCAGTGTTATTCTCTTTGCTTCGGTGCCTAAGTTGGAACTTGTATTTAACTCCAGGAGTATTTTTTTCACTTTATAAACAACAGTAACTAGAATAAACTGCTAATGTGATGGGGGGAATTTAGCATGTAGACTGTTGCATGGTTCAGCTGTATAGTATGTAAAGCAAGACAATAACTTTTCATGTTTTACTTTCGTGAAGTTTTTCTTTTAGTCGCATCTGTTTGACTTTATGAGTCTCTATAAATGTGCTGATAATGTCTTTCTGTCAAATAATTATTGTTTTTGTAGTCTGGTTCCATCAGACTACAATCCAATGTTAAAAAGTAATACACCGCATGTCATTTTACATAACCGTAAGGCGTTCCAAGCATCTATCCCTTGGTGAATATCTGGTATGCATTAAAAGATCTAATTCAGTCCTCTTTAATTTCCTTGATACATTGTGATGCAGAACTTTGACTTGTCTGCAGCTGTTATTGTTTAGTTTGACAGCCCTTAAAGGAGTGAAATTCATCTGTTGTTTTCAAGATTGACCTCACAATTGTCTGCAGGCAGTACCCATACAGAACCTAGTCATTTAATTTCGGGAAGAATCTTACAATATGCCAGATTTTTTTTTTCTTTGCAAGTGCTTGTGAAACTATTAGACCTTTGAATATCAATTCATTCTGCTTGACATTCCTCATCTGCTTGGAATTTCAGCATATTTGGTCTGTTAGCTAAATTCAGGGTCAAGATAAAAATGTTTTGGTGAGCAAATTGCTTTTGTGTTTTCTGTGTTGTGGATGGGTATCTATTTAAAATTTGTTGGTTTAAAAATAACCTTTGCTTCTTTCATCATAGGGGATTATTTCCCCCAGGCTTTGTCTAAAAAAACAACAGCCACAAACAACAATTAGTTTCTTTTAAAATATATAAGTAAAAATAATTTAATTAAATACTTACTAAAGGTATTTATAAAATTGTTACACTTTTTATTTCTGTTCAGTTAATTTCTAACACAGTTTGTGTTTTTCTCAGTTACTTTCAAAAAGTGTGAATTGCTCTGCCTGGAGAAAGGTACCCAAACATTGAAAACACTGACAAAGGATGTTAGCAGGAACCTCACATTAGTCAGCCATGATTGCAGCACCCTGCCGTTATAGGCTGTTGATTAGTCATGAGGATGATGTTACTTTGACAGTCTTTGAGTTTGAAAAGAGGTCAGCAGCTTTACTAATAGTGGAGTGGTCATACTATTGATCGATGATATATATCGTCCGGTCTATATTTTGACCAATGTAACCATTTTTTTCATGCAATGGTATCGGCAGATAAATGAATGTGTTCCATTACTCTAAGCAGCCTTGAGATCACATAAGCCAGTCGAATTGCTGCTCCCTCAATTTTCTAGCCATTCTTGATGGGTTTTTTTTATTTCTTATTATTTGTTTAATTGAAATTGATGTCACATTTTTTACTATTGTGTCATTTTTATTGTGTAAATGGAGGAGGGATAAGCAATATTGGCCTAAAGAATCAAATTCAAAAAAATCAGCAGAACATAACAGGGATTGCTTAGACTGATATATAAAAAAATGGTAATGGCATTGGCCTAAACAAACCGGTATTGGCTGATGTCCAGGTCATAGGTGTATGAATGATTGAGCAATTGTTGCGCCTATTTTTAAAAGTGGAGAACAAATTTTTCCTAAATTGTCACAATTTGGATCATTTTAATATCTCCTTATTAAACTAAAAATTGAATAATCTGCAAAAAAATGTCTTATTCTAATCCCATGGGGTGCTGGTGTGGTGTGGAGGTAGATTGCATGACCCATATATAGGCTGTCACAGGTGTGAGTCCTGGCCCTGCTGACCTTTGCCGAATGTCACTCTCCTCTCCTGTTACTCACTTTCCTGTCTATACAATTTCAAAAATAACAAAATGAAGGCCACTAGAGCCTGAGAAATAATCTTAAAATTCTAATCCAACTATCTTCCTACAATGAACTGGTTCAGTCCAAGGTATCCTATGTGCAACAGGCTAATCATGAACAATATAATATACAACCATTCAGGCTAAACCTAAAGAAATTGACTTTGAGTAAGCTTTTTTTTCCCCCCAAGTGTTATAACTGTAATTTATCTGAGATATTAAGAAAAATTGAACAAAATACAGGAGAAAACTTAGAACTGTATTTATACATGTAGTGGCTCGAGGCATTCAGTGTATTTCTGTTGCAATGAAAATGTCTCACCAGATCCCAATTACTATTTTGGGGCTCGTGATTGACTATGGAGACGGTTTCATCCACACCAGAACTGAGTAATTATATATATCTTCATATCTTCCCTCTCTTTCCCGACTTTGCTTCTCCATTGTCTAACACCCTCAGGTGCTCATGGTGGTGTCTCCTTTAGCTGAAGTCTTAGTAAGTGCTTTAGCTTTTTTTTACTGACTAGAGATAGTGACAGCCCAGTAATTTTAGTGTTAGTTTTCAGACTGCAAAAATCTCTCTGAAAGAAAAGTGAGGATTAAGCTGCCCTGCTAAAATACAGCAGACCCCCCCCCCAAAAAAAAAAAAAAAAAACATTTATAAAACTCCCTGCTGGACAACTTTATTGCATTCGACCAGGTCTGTGACTTTCCGTGTTGCTGATGTACCCCCAGCAGGACGGCATGTCACAGAGCGGCTCGCCTGCGTGGATCACCCCCTGCCACCCTTATGCTTGTGTTTGGGACATTAGTTTCATTGTCACGCACACAATACAGTGTGATTGTCAGCTCTTTGTTCAGTAACACAGCTGCCTCTGAATGCTTCAGTCAGGCTCCAACCACGACGCTCCTTCTCTGAGGCTTTGCTGTTAATATCAACATCTACTTACTCTCAGAGCAGCTGGGAGCCTCATGGGTGGACTCGGCTCTTTTCTACAACCTTCAAATAAAATGGCTTGATGTGCTTCTGCTTCTAATAGTGTGTTGCCTGAGTTTTATATTTCCCTCCTCAAGAATAACAACTACCTTTGGGGTTCATTCCAGAGAAGTCTTATTTGATTTCTCTTATCAGAACAGGTTTTAGTTTCTAGACAATGCAGCTAGATTTTTTTCTTCTGCAGTTCTCTGCTGTGATCCTCATTTGCTGGTTTGAAGATTGTCGTTGATACCAATGTTAAAAGCCTTTTGAAACCACTGCATTAAGCTTAAGGTAAACTGTCAAAGTGTCAACTAGCTACATTTCTGTAGACTTTACGGTAATTGATTTTACAGCACTCGTTAGGACAGCATTCAAATAAGATTTTGGTTTGTGTTTTATGGATTATACAGACCAAGATAAAATAAAAAATAATGGCAAGCATGGTTAATCCTGTTGACACACTTCTGTTGTCCATATTTAAAACCCAGTGATGTATTCCTTTACATAACACGTAAGACAAGTCTCCAAAACAAATGTAGCCACATTTCCAGATGTAATCACCAAGTAAAAGAATGACATCAGCGCTTTAGTGAGCCTAAACATTGCAGTTAAAGCCGTCACCCTGCAAATGTCCATATGAAATTCTTCTTTTTCTTCACAGCTCATTAGGATGCTCTTGGCTTTGCCAAATTGGAGGCAAGTCTCTCGGCAGCCTGTATACATCTTCAGAGAGAACAGTTAATAAGATGTGAGGGAGATTAGGTTTTGTGCGAGTGTGAACGTGTGTCTGTGTGTGCCTGTCTCTGTGGTGGTTTAGCCTCACTTTGCAAGTCCTTCCCTTTTTGCTTTTCATTGCTGTCATGATGGAAAATAACAAAAGTACTTTGTTTTTCATTGCAAAAGACAGATTATGTTCATGGTGCATCCAAATGGGTTTTAATGGGAATCCTCCTGTGGTTTTCTCCAGATTGCATTGAAAGAGAATGTCTGACAGTTGTCCTACGCTGAAGACTTTGTTTACCCTCTGCAGGCATTCATCCCGGAATTACAGGGTCTCCAGGCATCCCTGAACCTTCCCTGGTATCGTGTATGGTGCTTTCTAAGTAGTGTGAAAAGCCCCCGGATAGAGTAGGAGACCGCTGTAGCACTTTTCCAGTTTTCAATCAACTACTGGCCTAAATCAGTAATAGAGGGGGGATTAAAAATCTCTTCTCTGTCAAGCGTTGAGAGGAACTAGAATATAAAAAAGTTAAAGGAAGGATGCAAGTCTGTTTGGGGATTAGAGGAGAGAGAGAGTAGGAAAAAACAACAAAAAAAAACTTAAAAATAAACAAACTTTCCTACTGATAGGGAGCATAGGGATAAATGGAAGCATCCATGACTAATCATGTGTTGACATCATGACTTCAGAGGTATGCAGTGCAGTGAGGTAGGAGGACGTTGGGGATACAAGAAAATAGATAGTATACAATATAATCTATCTCTACATAAGGGATTAGCAATCTGAGTTGATGCTTTTGCAACATCGTAAGATTGCTATCGTTTGTGAAGTTTGTATTAAATGAAAAATACTTTCCACTGGTAGAAACTAAAAGAACATTCACACTTTTCCAACAGAGAGAGATTCTACTTCAGGATTTCCCACAAAACTGGTGTTAATGACAGCCATGCTCACTGTGTAATTGTTCATACTGGGAAAGCATTGATAGTCATTTAGGTTATCACAGGTTTTTGCTTCTTGCTGATATACAGTAGCTCTGACCTTTGGGTTTCACTTAAAATCTCTTACTGATCAAATATTATTTCCCCTTTTATGCAAGTTGGTACTTGTGGCTATCCCACCACTGTTTACTTTGTATAGAGAACCAGAGCATGCTGTCATGTTTATTATTGTGGTCTGTTTTTTACCCAAAGAGCCTGTTGCCTCAGGAGGAAAGTCTCTGAATAGAAGTCCCAAGCCTGACAGCAACAATAGGGCTCAGAGATATGAGAGCCACTGAGTGCCCTGGGGAAACTCGCATGGGTATATATGTCGAGGTGTCAAGGATGCTAGTGAATTTCACACTTGGGACTTTTTAATTTTGTTTTTCAGACACAGATAAATACACATGGCTGCTGTGATTTGCTAAATAATTCAGCCCCCAGTGACTTGCAAGTAAACAAGCATTAAAGTATAAATAAACATAGTTTGACATAACTGTCATGACAACATCAGATACTGTTAACAAATGTTGACACCAGTAGTGTCATTGGCATCACAGACCTCACAATTGTAAAGCTGTTCTGCTTAAGAAACATTTCAATTTTTCTAAAAGAAACTTCAGTAGTGCCTTTTTTTCTGAACGGAAAAAAAAAGGATTTTGAGGCTTAAAAATCGATGTGATTTTGCTCTCGTCAAACCCTAGTTAGTACAGAATAAGCTGCAGTAAGACAGACAAAAATCCACAGCAATTTTTTTCTGTCAACCTAACGGTAAGATAAGGAATAAAAAATGGAAATGAAAAATGATACAATATAAAGACTTCCTCATTTTTGACCAATACGCTTGTTACAAATTTATTATTATAATTTAGGGGTATATTGCATTACATTATGAAAAAAGGGCTGCAACCAATGATTATTTTGCTAACTAAATAATCTGTCAGTTATTTTTTTGATTAATGTGTTAATAATCTTATAGAAAAATGTTACATGAAGAAGATTATTATTTTTTTTTATTACTTTTTTTGCAGTGTCCTGTCTGGGGATGTGGCAATAAGAATAACTATCTTGGTGCCAAATAGAGCCCAACAGATTTTGCTTTCACAAGTGGAGCAGGGCTATCGCCATAGTGTTCCGCTTGTTTTATGAAGAAGATTATTTTAAAGAATTTAAACCAAATGAAACTAAAACATTTCCTCTAGAGGAGTTCTGGATAGAGCATATTGATGGACAAAACAGGTTTTTTACCTTAACTGCAAAATATTTATACATTACAATTTTGGTTTAATTACTGTTCTACGTGGGTTGCTCTGCCAGCTTAAGGCATGTTTTAGAGTCTGTACTCCGGCTAATAATGAACCTATTAGTAAATTAGTTGACAATTATTTCAGTGATCAATGATTAAGATAAGAAAGTATTACATTACAGGGTTATTGACAGCATAATAGGCAAATAACCTGAAATTAGGTTGATGCACTATCAGCATTTTGACCCTTTAACCTACATTTGGACTTGCTCCCCTATATTTCTGTCCAGCACATTTCCGCACAATTGCCAGATATGCTGAAATTGGTCAAAATTACATGAAAATTAGGCTGACATGCTAAAGTTGACTCGTATATGGGCCACTACCTTAGGCCATATATATACTTTGCTCATATGTTAGAAGAGTGCCCCAGCACCTGTGGTTGTCAAGATGCTACAATTATAAACTTCATATCGATAACCAGGAAAATATTTGACATATGGTAAACATCGCAGCCTGTGTAGGTTCTCAATTTAGCTGTGGGAGAACAGATCAGAGTTGATTGGAAATGATAAATAGAGCTTAATACAAGGAAGCTCTGGAAGAAAACCATTTAAAATTTGGAGTTGGGCCAGTGAAAAGAAGTACTTTTGTCATTACCTAAAAAGCAGGTTTATAGGTTACAAATGCATCAAAAAATTAAGATCGTATCATAAACTGAGTTCAGTTTTAAAGTGTCAAATTTAAAACATTAAAAAAAATAAATAAAATGCAAAGTTATAGATGAAATCTTAGGAAGTTTATTCTGAAATCACCCATCATAGTTTTATTAGGTGTTTGCTCTGCTGGGCAAATATGGCTATAAAAGGTATTGATTGCACAATACTGATATAAGATATTTTCAGTAAGATATAATAATCTTTAATTCTTTCCTTTACAGAATCATGGAGACAAAGATAATACTTTTTGTTTTCAGCCCATCAAGGGTTTTCCATATCAATAATAAGGTAAATATCCGTTATTTAGTACTATTTTAGATACCATGGTGATAAAAAATGAAAAGTAATTAAAGACATGGAAAAATATTTTGGTAATTTAAAAAACTTTTTTAATCTCAACATCGAAGAGGCAAATAAGAATAAGATACACGATCTGCATATAACACAATTTGACAAAATTTTAAAGTTCTAAAGTTGTCATGTTTCTTTAATGTGCAAATAACCTAGAAATCTAAAATTAACAATGACAAAAAATATGCAACAACAGCTGTTAGTAGTCTTGATACCATGCAATATTAGTATTGTTTCTGCATACAGGGTTTGAGTATAAATACTTTTCCGTATTTTTTTCACTTGTAGTATTTCAGGGTATCTGTATTTTTGACAATCTTTTGCCCACAAAAAATCTAATCAGATCAACAAAAATAAATTAAGTTTGTGATTGTAGTGTGACAAAAACGGAAAAAGCTAAAGACATAAGTTTAGATCCAAAATACACTTTATAATATTTAGACCATAATATTATAAAGAAATGGAACACATCTCATTTTAAAATAGCCTACTTACTAACTAACAGAAAAATTTGGATTCTTGTTTTGCACTTGCCTACAGGTAACTGGGGCATTAAAGATGGCAATGCTGAAGTAATACAGCAGCAAGCCACAGAGGACTTGAAAGAGCAGAGCCTCCATGCTATATAGTCTCTATGGCCCCTAGGCATTAATGTTGGCTCATTCCTCATGGGGTTTGTTCATGTTTAAGAAACTATCTTAAGAACTGTTGCTCATATATGCAGCGCTTTACCGATGTTTAAAAGTTTTATTTCATCATGCCGGATGTTGGTACTCTCCTGATGCTTTATTTATTAAACCAAAAAAGAAAATAAGAGCTATTCCATCTGTAACTAAGATGTAACTTTCCATTCCAAAGACATTTGTGTACAATATTTTTTATTAAGAAGTTTATGAAGCAGTGTTATCCTTGAGATAAAACAGACATGGATTGTTTCTTCAAAAGTTTCTGCATTTGTAAAGTTACTCCTGAACCTCAGGTGTCAGAAATAGTTTGCTTGGGCTAAAGAGAAAAAAAGGCTGAACTCTCACTCAGTGCTTCAAGGTCCTCTATTTACATGAAGTGAGTTTTGCATTTCACCTGGGAATGAAAGTCCTGCAGTACAAAGAAAGGAAAGAGAGGCACAGAATCCAAGTGGCTATAGGTCCACAAGAAAACTTTCTGTCCTTTATGATTTGGGAAGACATTCAACATGCTGGTGTTTGTCAACCGTGTCTTGCAAAGTCAAAAGTCAGTGCAGTTATCTACAGTGCTAGGAAGTTTTAGAGAACTCCATGCTTCCCTTTACTGACAAGCTTTATAAAGATGTTAATTTCATTTTCCAGCAAGACTTTACATTTGGTCATGCTGCTAAAAGTACCGATATCTGGTTTAAATGCTTTCATTGTGCTTGAATGTCCAGTAAACTAGATCGACCCGTGTTTCAGGGTGAGTCTATAGAATACTTTGAAGTGAGAAGCTAACATTGAAAACTGACTCATAAAGGTAACATTTCACCGACCTTCAAAAGTTTCATTTTGTAGTGCTGCATGCTGGTTCACTCCTGATGCTGTAGAAAAAAAAAATCTTTTGAGTAAGAAGCTGTGGAAAAAAGATAGTAGTAAGTCACATATGAGGTTCCTGAAATAAAAGAACCGTGGACAAATCCATTGTTACTACTTCATAATGTGGTTTATTGATTTTACATAGGATTTTATAGGCAGTCAAGAAAATTTCCAAGATGGAGTCAATGCAGATTTAAAACTAAAGTTTGGTTATATTACATATAATCTTTATTTGGACCTTTGAGATGAACTTTTCAACGATTGTATTTTTTGTTGCTTTCAGCATTTAATAACTAACTTGCCTTGTCTTTAATATAATTTACACCCTAGGTGTTTAATCACATCTTAGGCTATGTGCAGGTTGTTGTCATCTAGAGGAAATCTTTTGTTTCTGTGATGGTTGCTGTTCAGCCCAGTTTATGCTTTTGAATTTTGATCTTTCCATATATCATGCCAGTTATTTGAGTTTGTGACATTTAAACTCTACTAGATGGATCAGTAGATGGCTGTTGCTCAACGAGCAATGAAGAAGAGAATGTTACCTTTGCAGATCTATGAAACCTCAGCACATTTAACTAAATTGGATTCTTAAATATCAAAAGCTGTTGGCTGGGACAAGCATGCACAGGAACCATGCTGTGCAAGTCATAAATTAGGAAATTTGGGGCCAATTATAGAGGATCATGACCCAGTTTAATGCAATCTTTTCAGTGGCTTTGATGTCAAGAGACTAATTAAAGATTGTTACAAATTTTATGTTAATGCAAATGCTGATCCTCACCCTATGTCACATTTATGGACTGTGTTCTCAACAATAATAATGGGCTTGGCGTCAAAATCCTATAGAGAATATAGCAATGTCTTAAAGGTCTGTCTGTTATAGTACTTGTTGTTGCCTTATTTTTGGTTTAACTACCATTTCTGTACTGCTTCCTTTTACTTTATGTAACCTTGTTAATACAGTATATTGATTGATAAAAATAATCTATATATTAATCTATATATTAATCTATGTATTAATCTATGTATTAATCT
>JAUZNJ010031056.1:0-14440 GCA_034780135.1 Jordanella pulchra | reverse complement strand
AGGAAGGAAGGAAGGAAGGAAGGAAGGAAGGAAGGAAGGAAGGAAGGAAGGAAGGAAGGAAATATTCAATGAGACAGTAGATAAAAAGGATGGAGGGTTACAAAGATAGAGGGAAGAAAAGAGAAAACAGAAACAAGGGGAGGCAACAAGGAAGGACACAGTGGAGGACAGGAGAGTAGGAAGGAAAAAAAGATGGATTGAAGGACACTAAGATAGGAAACAACTCGAAAAGCAAGGAAGGAAACACTAGCTACACAAAGGAGGGAAGGAAGGAAAGAGAAAAGGAAGATCAAGAATGAAGGAATGCTGATCCAGGATGAGGCAGAGATGTAATAAAAAAGATGAAGAACAAACATTCAGACCTGGAGACATTTCCAGCCTAATAACTGTGTGTTTCTAGCGGTGGAGCTCAATGACAACAAGCATCATTAAACCCAGAACCCTCCGGTCCATTATGATGAGGAAAACCTCCGCATGGAGGAGAATCCTCTGATTATTGGAGAACCTGACTCACCTGCAGACGGATGGACAGGAGTTCAGCTCCAGCTGCTCCGATGTTGTTAAACGTCAGATCCAGATGGAGCAGAGCTGAATCCTCCTGTTCAGCAACATCACCAACATGTATGAGTGGAAAACATGAAGAGCCCGATCCTCTAGAAACAAGCTCTGATTTATAACCGACCTCATCGCCTACCTGTAAAAGATCCGCCAGGTGTCCGGCTCCTCCATCCTCCACATTATTATACCTCAAATCCAGACCTGTTCAGATAAAAACACTTAAAACCAACACTTGGAGTCCAAGTTCTGTTGATCCAAACCGTAAACGTCACCTGTAACCGTCCGACAGCTGCGTAGGCATCTTGACAAAGCAAAGACGTCGCTGTCACAAAGTTTCTGACAGTCTTCCTGCTTTCTGTTACCTGCTAGCTTCACTGTGGAGCTCCTGTCACTCAGAAAACCAGGACATGATGGATAACCCTTAAAATCCCGAACCATGAAATAATTAAATTAAAAAATTAAAAAAAAAACATACATATTGTTAAATTTGATCATTATTTGCATACATTTTGACACGCTAGGCATTTCCGTATAACCTTTTATTAAGTCTGGTTCTCAAGATCTATAATATCCCACTGATGAAGCAGATGTCTGAAAAATTAATGTATTAAATATGATACATTTGGCTTTAAAGGGGTAAAGAACTGGAGCCTCTTCTGATCCATTCATTTCCCCACATTAAAGCCTTATGTGCTCCTACAGCAGTTCAATAAAGAAGGATTGGATCAAGGAAGATAGGAAGGAAAAATGAATGATACCGGAGAACCGTAAGACTGATAGTAGGAAGAGAACCGGGAGTAAACAAAAACTTTGCTCCAGAAGCCGATCAACCGTCCCGCTACATTTCACCGATTCTTTAACGAACAACCGTAACCTCACCGTGTTGTCAACTGTAAGCTTCCTAAAACAATCGGGTTTATTTTGATCCCGTGTTTTCCACAAACGTCTCTGTAAAGCTCGGAGACACTCCGATCAGCCATGACTGCGGCTCAGACCGCTGTTACCATGACAACAAGTGACGCTGTTTTTTGTTTACTCCCGTAACCAGAACAATAAAACTGATCCCCTGGTTCTTATATTTGACATTCAGAAATGATCATCTACTGATCTCATTGTTATGCTGTTTGGAGCTTTTTTTATATAACAAATATTCTTGTTTTTCTGAAAACGTGCGTCAGAATTAAATGTATAAATGTTCCAGAAAATAAATAGGTGAAACATGAGAGAACATAAGAGAACCCGATATTTAGTTAAAATAGTTCAATTAATCAATAGAATTGGTTTTAAAACCAACAGACTGCATTAAATCTTTCATTTGCTGCAGCTTTTTATTTTTAAAAAGCTCAGAGTAACCGTGTGGAGAAACAGCCAGAACAGGAACAGATTAGAACAACTTTCTTTACCATTTTTTTTCTAACCGCAAAATTTTTAATAGAAATAAATGTACGATTTTTTCAATTTTAAATTCTTCTGAAAAAAAACAACAACCTGCCTTTTAACATCTTTACAGGGTTCAGTTAAATGTCCTTATTCTACATTTTATTCAAATAAACCCACACAGATGCATTCTAGCGTTATTTCACATTAGTTTTTATTTTATTTTTTTCAGGGGATTTTTATACAGTGCCTAACCTGTAGTTATTTCTCACAACTGTACAATTAATGAAGATATTTAGCAAAAATACAAACGAAGGAAAGCACAACCAGGAGGACCATCAGAGATGCTTTGTGGGCAGCAGTTTTAAACTTAAGCTAAACAAAAAAAACATCCACTACATCACAGACCCGCCTATGAAGCCAAAATCAGAGCTGGATACTATAAATAAAAATAAAACAAAAACAGACTTTGCTGACCTCATACTCGCTACACTAAATATGAAGAAAATAAAGAGATTTAAAACATTTCTCTACAATGATTATTCCCCCTAAAATAAAGCATAAACCGCAGCCTGGTGTAGGAGGATGAAGAATGAGCTCGTTCTTAGGATTAAACAAAAGAAGAGGCTTACAGGACTTCACTGAAGCTGTTTATCAGACATTTAGGCTGAAGCACAGATGCACGCTGTAGTATTTCCTATCCTCTGGTTTGTCTCGTATATAAAAGATAATATTCCGAAGGTGTTTTAATGTTTACAAAGGTCAGTTTCTCCTTTTGTAGCCTGTGAAATAAAGGAAAACACTGGAAGTCTTGGAATAAAACATTTTCTGAAGCAGACAAGAAAATTGAAATCTATCTGGAATCGAGCTTTGATGTGCGCAGCTCTATTTCTAATCCTGGATGCTTTAATTAAGACTTTTGTGGTGCCTGAAAACGAGGACAGTTTGATGCAAAATTAGGTCTGAGGTTCAGTGCATCCTGTTCACATTAAGACTCTGACCTCTGCAGCGTGTTTAAATCTACACACTAACCTAAACCTTTGTGCAGATTCTTCCTAAACTCATTCTGGGCTGTGAAATCCTGTCCGTTTCTTCACCAAAGCCCAGAATCTACTTTAAATATTCAACAATAAAGTCACCTTTATGAAGAAAAAAGCAAGTTTCTATGTTTCAGTCCCATCTGAGCCCAAGTCATTGAAGTCTGACTGCATCCAAGTAAAGTTGAGTCAATGTCCAGGAAACAGACTCCTAATTCACATAACGATGCACAGATGTTCTTTGCTCGTAGTCTTTTTTTTTAATTCTAGTTTTATGTGAAGCAAAAATAAACTAAACATAAAATTCTAAATTCATTACGGGACAGACTTTTATTCTGCAGATCTAATGCCTAAATCATTTAAAAATAAAAGGTTAAATAAACGGTGGAATTAGCTGAGCTGCTTTCCATTTTTAAAACAAAAATAGTAAAACAATTAAATAAAAAGCGTCAATAAATGAGAATAATATTCTTTTAATGGACTCTGCTGCTTCTGACGGTCTGACTTCCAGCTGATGAGCAGCTTTCGGTCCAAAGATGAGTCCGGCCTCCCGGGGGCTCACTGCTGAGGGGGCGTGGTCTCACTGCTGAGGGGGCGTGGTCTCACTGCTGAGGGGGCGTGGTCTCAGACGGGTCCACCGTTTTGATAATGATGATCTGCTCCAGGCCCGTGGCAGGCGAAGCCGCCGGGCGCAGCTGCTCCACCAGAGCGTGGAGGGTGTCCGAGTTGATGGTCTGCTCCTGGTCGGCCTCAAAGGTCACCTGCTCGGCGGCGCTCAGAGGGTGGTGGACCGCCTCCGTCTTGAAGTCCTGGTCGATGGCGGCGGGTTCGGTAGGAGGGGCTTGAGAGGAGGCAGTGGAGGAATCTGTGGCTTTAGGGTTCGGGGTGGAAGGTTCCGGGTTGTTTGGCTCCACTTCTGGGATGGAGATCAGGCTCTTGTTCTCCTGAGAGAGCTTGCTCTGAACGAACGCCACCGGGTGGCTGGAGGCTAGAAGGACGACTGTAGAAGGACACAGAGTTCAAACCGTGGTTCATCATCTGCTGAGCTCAGGACTGAAACGCTCTGGACCAAAATAAAACACGTCCTCACCGGCTCGCGCCCTCTCCTTGTGCTGTCGAACTTCATCAGCGTGAGCCTTCTCCTGATGTTTGATCATGTTCTTCACGCTGGCGAAGCGGTTTCCACACAGCAGGCACTGAACACCAGAGTTTCCATCTGAACACGCACACACAATAAAATCGCATTGCACTGATATATGGCACATTACGGTACTCTGAACTGCTGCCGCGCTGTGCAGAGTTTTTGTAGGGAGTGAACCAGCGGGTGATCAGGATTGTTGCAGCAGCAAACTGGCAGAGAATTGTATATTTTGTGTCACATTTGGAGAATAAAATAGTGAACAAAAGGGATGAGAGCAGCCAGGGAATGAAGCAGTGGAGGAGAACACCTTGGATGTGTGAGGAGGGTGGAGTTGGACTCCGCCTTCAACGGACAGAAGCTGCTTCAAACACCATGGTGGATAAAAGCACCTGATTACTGGACTTTATGAGACCTGTTCATATTTAGTGTTTACATGCTGAAAATTCTAATCATTTTTTTGTTTGTTTTTATTTCACACAAATTAATTATTCATATAAAACATTCAGTTTGATGTTAAAAGTTATACATTTACTGATAAATAAAGAGAACAAGGACCAGGTGTACTGCTGTTATTACAGGTGTTAAAGATCTGCTTCTGTGCAGCAGCTGAACTCACCTGGATGAAGTCTCCTCAAATGCTTCTTCAGCTCAGAAGACGTCGCAAATTTGGCGTCGCAGTTTGTTTGAGTGCATTTATACGGCGTCTCACCTGAAACGCAGAGACGCTTCTCGTTTTAACTCGATGATTCACACATATTCTGTCCATCTACTGACGGCTCCCACCTGTGTGCTTCCTGGCGTGGGCGATCAGGGACGAGGACACGGAGAAGGACATGCCGCACAGGTCGCACTGGTACGGTTTCTCCCCAGTGTGCCGCCTCTTGTGATACGTCAGGGTGCTGGACTGAGCAAACGCTTGGCCGCAGATGTCGCAGACGTACGGCTTCTCTCCACTGTGGAGTCTGTATGAAACATTATGAATCCCCAAAGTATGACGAGTATTAAACTTTAGAGGCGAAAAACCTGCATCCCGATGTAGCATATAAGTGAGATGCAAAGCCAGAAAGATAAATACCTGATGTGGATTTTGTAGTTGGACGAAGTGGCGAATTTGAAACCGCAGCGTTCGCAAGTGTACGGCTTCTCCTCTCCGTGGTGCATCCGACGGTGAGCGACCAGCTGACACTTCTGAGCGAAACACTTGTCGCAGTCGCTGCATGTAAATGGCTTCTCACCTGGAGACAAACAGGGAGCAGGTGGAGTTAGAGCAGAACCAACCCGGGATCTTTAGCATTAGGCCTCAGATTCAAAGAACAAAAACAACAAAAAATACAAACAAACTCTGAATTAACTTTATTAACGTAATGAAAAACTTGGATGTGTTTGAATAATGAAATAAAAAAAACCTAAAAGATATAAAAACATGAAAGAAACATCAAGAACTTATTTTGTAGCCAAACATGTATGGAGTGAATTTGGTTCCAATATTGCTGCAAACAATAAAAATAAAACTGATGCTGAAACAATGATTTAGATTCATTGTGATTAATTCATTACAGAAAGAATCTTCAACTAATTTATTAACTGATTCATTGATAACTGGACTAAAGAGTCTCTAAATACACCTTTAGCTGACAGAGCGACTAATTACAACAGTTATAGAAGTTATAAAATATATATATGTAAACATTTTGCATGCAAGATAAAAACTTGATCTTTCAATACATTCAAAACTGAAATAGTTTTAGTTTCACCTGGTTTAAATTTTATAAGAAGACTTCCTTAAGAAACCTTTTCCGATCCAATTATTAGCCGAATAAATAATGGACAGATTCATGGATTCGTTGCAGCCCTAAATGGAACTTTAAGAAGTGTTTAAATCCAAAGGTTTTGAAAAGGGAACGTTTTCACGCTGTGATCTCCTCTTCTCCTTGAGCTCCCTACCTGTGTGGATGCGCAGGTGCGTCTTCAGCTGTGTGGCCTGCCTGAAGCTCTTGGAGCAGAAGATGCAGCCGAACGGCTTCAGCCCTTTGTGGATCTTCTCGTGTCGCCGCAGGCTGCTCACGTCTTTAAACAGCTTGCTGCACTCGCTGCAGGTCAGGGACATCTCGTCCATCTCTGACGGATCCTGCTCCCCCGCCTCCCCCTCCTGCTCATCATCTGCTCCCAGCTCACCGCTCTCCTCCTCCTCCTCTTCCTCCTCAGCCTTCCTCCTGCCAGGCCCCCGTCCTCCTCTCCCCCTGCCCCTCGGCCGGCCTCTCCCTCTGCCGCCGCTCCGCCGTGGTTTCTTAACCGGGAGTTCGTCCTCATGTGAGGGGCTCCAGTCTGCAGAGGTGTCCCCAAAGTCTGCAGGGTTTTCTCCAAAGTCTTTCATGCTGGTGTCAGAATCTCCCGCAGATAAATCGTCGGCTCTGGAGGCTCCCCTTCCGCCGCCCTTCCCGCTTCCTCGGGGTCTCCCCCGGCCCCTATAGCTCTGCACCTTGGGAGTACCATCACTTGAGCTGCTCTGCTCCACCTGCTCGCCGCTGAAGCTCTTTGGCCTCCTGCCCCTCTTCCTGCCCAGCCCTCGCCCAAAACTCCTCTGGGCTGCAGGTTTGTAATCGCCATCGCTCTTGTCTTCCATCTCCAAATCTACGTCCCGAGGGTTGAAGTCGTGAACCTTGCCGTCCAGCCCGTCATCCTTGACGTCCCCGACAACAGAGGCGATGGACAGAGGGGGCGGAGAGGCGGGGCTGCTGGGGCTGGGAGGAGAGACCACCGCCTCTTTGTCTACGTCCGACTGGGACGTTTCGCCCGACTCGGTCCAGCCAGGGACTTTCTCCAGGTACTTTGTGGCCTCAGACATTCCCAGGAAGACAGCAGCTCGGCGCACAGCGGCCTGCCTGGTGCTGAAACCAGACAGAAACAAACATTTCAAACCTTTAGTGCTTTATCCGTTTCTTTAGGAATATAAACCTGTTTCACTAAAAGCAACATCGGTCTTACCTGCTGAGGTTCATCTGTCCCGTGTAAACAAACTCCAGGAGCTTCTCCAGAGAGTACCGACTGACCTTCTCTGGGTCCAGAGTCGTCAGTTCTTCCCCCTTTTCAGCCTGGACACAGAAATAATCGCTGAAGGCTGCCAGAATGTTGCGGTGCGCTCTGAACTCCGCGTCTTTCACCACGATGGTGATGTCACAAAGGAAGTCCATCTCGCGCTGCTGATGCAGGCGCTGCAGGAGCAGCCGCCCGTGGCTGGTGACCTGAGCCATTGCTGCTGCTGCTGGAGGACGATTCAGAGGATGGTGGTCAGCAGAGGTGCTAAAGCAGGAACTACAGCTGCTTAGGGTCTCTTATTACAATCAGCTCAGTCCTTAAACTTAAAGCTTCGTAACCAGAACTTGAATGCAGTCATTGCAAAAAGAAAGTACACCCTCTGTCTCTCATGCTTTGATGATCTGGTTTTATTATTTATAGAATTATTTACCTACAGATTCCTTAGGTATTAAACACAAATAAGTTTGTGTGAAATCCAAAGCAGCTAAAAACAAACAGCAATGTTTAGAGTGGTGTGCTTTGATTTCGCTCCATGTCTGAGAGATTAAATGTGCCAACAGGTTAAATAACTACTGTTATAATATTCTGAGGGAAAGTACTCCTGGCTGTGTGTCTTCTTTCTGTCCTCTCAACCCTGAGCTGAGCCTGGTTCTCCTGGAGCTCCATCTTTCCTCCATCCTCACCATCTTACTCTCTCAGGATGAAGCACTGCTGTAAAGACACTGACTCCAAACAGTGGAGGGTTTCCTATTTACATAATCTACATAAAAGGAATTCAGACTTTTTGATATGATTAATAGACTGGACTTTAAACTAGATAATCAAAATCGATGAACTGTTAGGTGGCAGCACAACCAAATATTGGAGCACCTAGCTTACATTTATATATTAAATGCTTAATGCTCCCTCATACATCTTGCTCTCCAAGTAACATTAGTTTTCTTCACACGCAACAAAATGAATCTCAAGATCACTTAAATAATATCTGTCATCTTATTATTGCTTTTATTGACCATTTCCTGTATCTTATTGTCCATGAGCTCATATTTTCAATATGGACAAGAAAGTATTTTTAAATTAATGTTATTCTAAAATGTATTTTTTTTCTTAACAACACAATAAAATACAAGAATGAAAACAATGAGTATATATTAGGTATAAGGTTAGTTAGAGTTACTGCTTAAAGTTGGCTAATGATGATAACAATAATAATAGAGCAACGATTTTAACTAAAGGCTGCTTTACAGATAACTTTATTTTTGTATAAAAACAAAAATAACAATAAAGATTCAAAGACACATAAAACATTGCATAATACTGGCTAAGGTAACTGAGTAACTAAAGTAAAGTACTTTATTTAATCATAACTGTTTGAAAATGACAAAACACTTTTAATTTAAATCTTATTTCTTTCATTGTTTCAAGGATATATTTGTTTGACTCAACATTATTTTTTACAAATATCAAAATAAATGTAGAAAAATAAAAATATGTAAATTAAACACTATTTTATTGAGATTGCTGTGAGTTTTGCATTCTGTTGTCAAA
This sequence comes from Jordanella pulchra, assembly GCA_034780135.1. Lineage (NCBI taxonomy): Eukaryota > Metazoa > Chordata > Actinopteri > Cyprinodontiformes > Cyprinodontidae > Jordanella > Jordanella pulchra. The sequence goes on along the minus strand of JAUZNJ010031056.1, from coordinate 5,743 downwards.
AAACGTTTATTACCAAAAAAGGAAAATCAAAGTTTTTTCGAAAAATGTTATTATCATTAGCTCTTTTTTTCTTAATTTTTTGTTAAATTTACCGAATTAAACAGTTAGTTAATATCTAAATTACATTATTAATAGAGAAAAAGAAAATTTTCATCATTCCTAATGTGTTATATTGTTGGTACACATTAATGCCCAAGAAAATAGTTTCCTATGGTGACAATTAATACTTTTTGTTGATTTGTTTTGGGGCTTTTTTAAACCTACAGCAGCATATAGTTTGATCCTGAAAGTAAATTACATAAAAATAACCTTCAAATAGTAAGGTACATTAATATTATTTTACTAATTATTTAGTGCAATGCTGCCCAAAAGAATTTTTAATAATAGAATAATCAAAATATAACTGGGTGATTTTTAAAATCTAGTTTTTATATATTATTATTTGTTTTTTTATATTAGTCTTTATATTAGTACTTATAATGCTTATCATGTTAGAATTTGAATATGCAAATTATGACATAAATGCAAAAACATTCAACTTTAAAGTAGAAGGAAAACTTACCCTCAGTACTGATGGTGCTGCTTCAGTTTCTCCTCTTTGCAGACTGCAACTGTGAAGGCGACACAATTAGCAACAATCATAATTTTCAATAACATTCTAAATATTTATTCACCTATCGTGTTAGATACAGCTTAGGGTCAGGCATGTCTTCTGCAGCTAAGACAGGTGAGCTGAAGAAACAGATTTTGGAAAATAAAAGCTCCCTCCAGTTTCCTGATCAGGCCTTTAGCTCCGGCTAATGCTAGCGGCAGCTGTAGATCCTGTTTAAATGACCTTTGCGAGATGTGTTCTCATGAACGACGGTTTACAGAAATATTTCCCCCCGATTGATCCAGTAGAGAGCTAGTATTCTCTCCGTGTGTGTTTTGACGTAGAGGACGATCTGTCAGACCAAAGCTAGCTATTTTCGCAGGGCTAAAAAGCGCGGAAAACATTGAGCTCTTATTTCGAAGGTTTGATGGTTTCTACAGGCGGGGTCGACGTAAGCGGCCACAAAACACCGCAAAGACTTTCAATTTAGAGAAGGCGCCGTCTAATGTGGCATCGGACGTTTTATTTCCGCTGTATAAATTCGTTATTTTTAATCCAAAGTGGAGAAATTAAAAGCAGAAAACTACCTTCTAATATCCGCTAGCGCCAGCCATTACCCACGTGACGTTGAAGAAATCGCGAGACGTGGCTTTGGATAAAGATGTTCGATGGCTCGAGATGGTTACCGTCACACTACGACAACAGACGCTACATACAAAGGATTACTATCTTTGGGACAGTCAGCGCATTCCCAGACGTCACATTATTAATTGAATTTAACATGATTTCTGTATTTATTTTTAAAACATAATAACCAAATACAGTAATATTAATTTTAGAGGTTTTTAGAGCTGCCTCTAAATGGATTTCTGTCACATTTGAATCAGGAACCTATCCAAAGGCGAAGAAACCTACAGGTAACACCAAAACAGGCCAGGGAGCGTCACAACAGCATTCAAGCACCTTAGACCAGTGGTCACCAACCTGTTTAAGGCTTAGACCTACTTCATACTGATACTAGTATAGGAAGTGACTTATGAAGTAGCATTGACTTATGAACCGAGGTGTCAGCATTAGTCTAAGCTTCAAACATAAACATATTTTTAACATTTCTTTTGATTTCTAATTGGCTTTTATATAATGTCATTTTGAAATCTCTATAAATTCTTATATCCTCTTTATGATTATGAAATGTTCTATAAATCATTTAAAAAGAAAAGCAAAAGAATATAATAGAATTTCCCAACTTATCCCATTGGTGAGTTGTTCTGTTTTCAGAAGATGCTGAGGGTACACCATGTGGTCACCAAGGGCCCCTTGCTTGTGTAATCGAAAACCGCGCAACCCTTGCTGAAACAGGTTCCGGCACCAGAACCGGCACGGAGCCGCTGCAATGGAAAAGCCCCCTTGGTGATCTGGGGCTCTTTGCCTTTTTGTGTGGGTTTGCTCTCCTGTGCGCCTTTCCTTTTCCTCCACCAGATGGCGCCAGGGTCTATTGGATGTGCAGTGTGGCTTCCAGCGACACAGGTGTTGCCAATCAGTTCTCATCATCCCTGCTGTACTTAAGGAGATGCTGCCCAGTGGTCGGAGCCGAGTGTTTGCTTGCTTATGGTATCTCAAAGCCTCCTGAGTGTAACTCTCCTGGTGATCTCCTGGTGATCTCCTCGTTGATCTCCTCGTTGATCTCCTCGTTGATCTCCTCGTTGATCTCCTCGTTGATCTGTTTCGACTTGAAACTGACTCCTTGTCTTTTTCTCCTTGTTGCCTTCAGGTACTCTCCGGAAGTTTGGATTGTCTTCTGCTCCTGGCTTTCCTGTTGAGCTACCTTCCCTCGTGACGCCGTGGTGTCTACCCACTGGATGCCCAAACTCTCAGTCTCTCCACTCGTTGTCCTCCTGGATCTACTAAGCTCTTCGACTGGCAGCATAACAGCTCCTGGAGTCTCTGTTTATCTTGAGCCAACCTGTCCGTTTCCCACTGCACTCCTTCGTTGTTTCTGGACCCTCACTGAATACAAAGACCCCGGATACTGGAAACTCCCTCTGAAAACCTTACAACTCCCTCCGAACAGTAAGAGCCATCTCAATCGTTCAGCTACTCAGTTTTCCTACCGGCAGTGAACTCACCAGTCTGCTTTCTCTCCCAGTGACAACTCCTGCCTGTGTTTCCGCCCTGGACCTGGCTTTGGTCCTGCTACCCAGTTATATCTTTATCAATAAACATCTGAATCTGATAAAGTTCTCCTGTGTTGGTGTTCTGCATGTGGGCTCGACATCTAAAAAGCCCCAACATGACACTTGGTGCCCATGGGCACTGTGTTGGTGACCCCTGCTTTAAAACTTTTCTTATTTTCACACATTCAGCCACAAAATATATATTTTTTTTCAAATGCTGACTATATCCACTGAGTCTTCAGAGGCTCTGAGACAAAACATTTGTCCTGATGCAACTATTAACAGAGCAGCTGCTGTGCTTAGCTCTTGGCTTAGCCATGTCTTTTTGGATGCTCATTGTGAGTAGAACGATAGTGTTTGCTAAAGGGCAAGTTCACATGGGGGGAGGGTCATGCTTTTCAAACAGACTATTTTAATCACACATTAGCTAAGAGTTGGAGAATGGCAGCGAGAGATGTGAAAATTTGTATTTTTTCCATCTATAAACCTAATGAACAGTTTCCAGGATACACATGGCTGTTACAAAATGTTTATAATGTAGATTTTTCATAATATTGGACCATTAAGCCTGCTATAAGTCTATCCTTGCCCTGTATTTGTTGCAGAGGTTTGGTATATTTTATTGGCTTCTTCTCTTGCCCAGTTCACACTTGAACTTTTGTCAAAATGGTAAATTTCAAGGTCTATCCTTTACCCTGACAGTGTAATTATGGGCTGTCAAAATTGCTTTAAAATAGGTTTTGAATAGTCGAGGTAAAAGGCATTTTTTGCTCTGGTTAGACATGAAAAGAGAAAATTCCCTGAATACAGGAAATGACCAGGATGCGATGGTGACTCGGGTATTGACGAGGAAGCTTGTCACTATAGCTGCCTTTCAATCAACCATCAAATTCTACAAATTCTAATTACAAAATTGAATTTTCTAAATGGAAACACTGCAGTTTAAAAAAACTCAATTTTTTCCATTAAAGGGTTTTACGCTTCAATTAGGTGATTTTTCAACCGTATCAATATTGTTGTATTTTGCTAAACTGCAATGGAAACACCTTTTTATGCATCACACTAGTCACGTAATCTGCAGCTGGACTTGTAAAAAGACAAAGAAGAAAATCTAAGGTAGTTGTAGGATGATGGTGCTCACAAGAGCTGTGGCTAAATTATGAATAGATCTCATGTGTTTCTGACGCCGCCATGTTTTTAGTGTTGACACATGAACATATTCATTTGCAATTTTATTGTGTTTGTTATCTAATGGAAATACCGCAAATTGCAGAACTTTGCCTTTTTGAAATTAACAGAATGTCAACATAGTTTTGCTCACATTTAGAATAAAAACACAACAAGTTTAAGCTGCACATCTGTGAGCTGCACATCTGTAAGCAGGTGTGCTTCGTGCAGACATTTCTCAAACTTTATTTTGAAGGCTAACGTAAATGGAATCATGCATCTGTTGAGTAAACTGGTTGGATTTGGTCTGATTAGATTTTTCTGCTCATTAGTTGTGACTTTGTAAATATGCTGATTTGAAAGAGCTAAATCATCTCCTTTGATGCCATAGTTAGAACCATGAATGCAGTAATATCACTATCGCAGCTCTGTGTGAGCTTGAGTAATGCTAAGGTATTCTTTTTTTCTGCCACGTACTTTATTAAACATTGATTACACAATATTTTAGCACTAGAGATAGATGAATGGGTGGATGAAGCCACAATCTTCTTTAAATCAGCTGTTGCAGATCAACATTTCTGACCTAGTGCTACTTTTCCGGCTTACTGGAACGACAACAATCAGGAATATCTGGCACCTCAGGAATACTAGATACATCTGCAGACACACCAGTCCACCCACGCCCCTTTCATCTGTCAGTGAACTGTACATGTACACAAGGTAGTTTTCATGTCAGAGTAATGTGGTGACAGACTAGGAGATATGCCACTCAGGAAAAACTTGATACAAGTCGAACAGGAGTAATGGTGTAACAGTCTGACATTTCTTTAAAAAAAAAAAAAAAAAAAAAAATGTTGGAAGTGTTTCTTACACTTTAGGATTGAAGTCCAGCAGATTAATTTTCCCATTTCAAACCCAGTTTAGGTGTTTGTTTGGGATCCCTGTCCTGCTTAAGGGTCTGTTTTAAAACTAACACCTTCATGCTAGAATAGGCTTCCCTTGTAGAGCATCAGAGTGTCTTGTGAAGCAATCTTGAGCTTCTATAGGACCAAAATATACAGAAGTATGTCTAGAGCCTTTAAAACCAAATTGTTCTATCAGCTGTCAAGCATGGTAGAGGAAGCATTATGCCGAGGTGTGGTTTGTATGAAATAAGAAAGTGAGACTGCCTGCTTTGGTTTTGTAATAAGACATTAAGCCATAACATTTATTCAAATCATAAATTGACAGTTAAGCACATAAAATGACAGTCATAAAACTCCCAACGCAAATTAAAAAAAAAAAAAAAAAAAATGAGTGAACGATGGTTCAAAGTCATGTCCTTGCCAGGAACTCCTGTGGTTCTGCTGGGGGAAGGTATCATAGGTTCCTCTTTGAGGTTGGTTTTACTTCAAGGGGGGGACTCCTGGTATCTGTTTTGTTTCCTGATCAATAAAATATTCAACTTATTCAACTCAGATAATTATAACCACACAAAATAAAAAACCCAATCTGTTCACCAATACACAGAAAACAGACAAAAAACCCCCCAAAACAACTAGAAAAGCCCTCAGAGAGCACAGACCAAGCAGCATATTCTGCCCCATATTGTGACTCACACCTATGATCTGGATCATTACTAAGTTTTAATGAATGGTTCCATTGTTAAAAAAAAATTCCTTAAAATTGTTTTATAAGTTTATAAATGAGGAGCAGCATGTGTCTACAGCAGGGGTGTCAAACTGGTTCCAAAGGGCCGTTTGGCTGCTGGTTTTCTTTCCACCCAAGCAGCAGCAGCACCAGACTCCATTCATCTCATCAAGTCATCAGG
>JAUZNJ010031055.1:0-14440 GCA_034780135.1 Jordanella pulchra | reverse complement strand
GCCTCTCTCATCTTTTTAAGTGGGAGAACTTGCACAATTGGTGACTGACTAAATACTTATTTTCCCCACTGTATGACCATCCAGAGATTCAACTGGATTTCTGGATTTTAGTATTGGAGCGTTTGTGATTTAGGTTTGTGGTCAAGCAAGTGCGTGTGGAAGTACACACAGTGCATATTTACGAGTGTCAGAGGGCGTGTATGAGGGAAAATACCGCTGAGGCCTCTTTTACAAGAAAGAAAGGAATTTCACTGAAATAAAATGGAGAAAGTATCATTAAAGTGATTCTGCACAGGAGCTGTTCTGCTCTTTTGTGTTTAAACAATACAGAAGGCATAAGAGTGTTGCTATAACTAGCCGTCTTTCTAAACCCATCTGTGTTGTGTTGTTTTGTGTGTTAGTGGTGTATCAGGGCATGAACATGACCGTCTGTTACCCCAGTGTGGGACAAGATGGAGTGAAGAATGAGGGCAACGCCGTGGCCATTATTGGAGCGGCCATCATGTACTGCTGTGTCCTGTTTGCTTGGTGAGACTTTATATTTCAGAGCAGATATCTATCTACAGCAAAACCGGCTTTTAATACAATGGTTTCTTGGAGAAGAACGATTTTTACGTCAAACCTTTCTTGCAGTAATGAAGCTTCATATCTGGCTGAGGTGTTCGGTCCGTTTTGGATGATCAAAGTTTATCGCTACGAATTCCAGAAAGCAACCTGTTGTTTCTGCTGCCCTGAAGAAGAAGCAGGTTTGTAATATCGACAATAAATTGATTGACACCTTAGTTCACCCCGTGGTGTTTTTAGGATTAATAACAGAAAGGTTACTTTTAATAAACACCTTCTGAGAATCAATTCTAATTTCATTCTGAATCACATTCTTACTGTGGTTACATATATCAGCTGACATAGTATGTAGATAAAGGAAATGTTTATTGGTAAACACACTGAGGCCAGGACACAGTTTTCTATCTGTTTATGTTTTTCTCTACTACAAGAGACCAAATCCTAACAAGTTATATGGGTCAGAGCATTGCATATCTTACCTTCAAAATTTAGCTTATTTTTGAGAAGTTATGGAGAAAAATTGCCCTCCATACGTATAATTGAATTTAGATCTTTTAACCTTTTCCACAGCTGACAGTCACAGATACAAGTAGACTCCTAGAAATGTATAAACAATCAGCATCTGACCGCAGGGATCCGCTCCTAATCCTCTAAAAAACTTTCCTAAATATTGTGGAAGTTACTTCCTGAATAACCAGCAGTTATAGCAGTTATAGCTCCAATGGTTGCCTTTGCAGTTCTGACTTCACCTGAAAGTTTTTTTGACTACAAAATGTCTCCCTGTTGAGTACAAATTGATGTTACACTAGTAAAGACTGTTATGTGGTAAAAAACACTATGACCAGCATGCATTATAAATTTAAAGAAATAAAAGCATGAAATGTGTTTGCTCCATTTCTGATGTCTCCATTCAAAATTAACCTCAGAGAAATGTGTGAAAACAATCTTGCAACATCAGATAAAACTTAGAATAAACTTATAGCACATTAAATGATCAAAACGTTTTGCTGTGTTAACTTTGGTGTGAAAAAATTGACTTTTTCACCGCTTTTTTTCCAGCTGAAGAGGAGTTTATGGTTGATAACGATAACAAAGGCTGTCAGAAAGTTATCCATAACGAGACACAGAAGGTGGCATACAGCTACTTCTTTTTCCATTTTGTCTTCTTCTTGGCCTCTCTGTATGTCATGATGACCCTCACCAACTGGTTCAGGTAGGACAAGGCACTTTTTTTCTTTTTCTTAACTTGATGATAATCATCATGTCTAAGTAGTTCCTTCTCACGCAGCTATGAGTCAGCAGTGCTGGAGACCACCTTCACCCACGGATGCTGGTCCACCTTCTGGGTAAAGATGTCGTCATGTTGGGCCTGCGTGATCCTCTACCTCTGGTTGCTGCTGGGCCCTCTCTGCAGATGCCAGAATGAATCCAGACCACGGCGTTCTCGCATCAAACGTCGCTCCGCATCCTGCCGGCATGTCAGTGTCAGCGTTTGATGTGTTCAATGGGCAGCCTCCTGAAAAGAGCTTAATATGAACAGATGAGGACAAAAAGATGGATGAGTTTGAGCTGCCCAATGTGTTCTGGAGAATGCTAGGGGTCAGAAACTTGCAGAGCTATGAGAAAACAAAGTGAGATGGACTTATGCACTTGGTGCTCTGTCAATGCCAGGAGAACTGTCCTTGAACTACACCATAATCAAGGAAATCAAGGACCTGATGGTGGTTTAAAAGTCTCACAGAAAGAATTGCCAAAGGGATCTGAAGGAGTGGACTTGTTTTTTTGAGGGGAATCAAAGTAAGGAGCTGAAATAATGGGTGCATTTCAGATTTTTTTACAATCGAAAAGTACTAGTTTTTTAAATACGTGTTATTCTCCAATATTTAGACAACCAGTGTCGCAACAGAGCAAGTACTTTAAATCTTTGCTGTAATGTCACAGCAGAGGATCATACTCCAATGTTTGGAAGATTCCTCGCAGCCTTGTTTGTCTTTTGAATTAAAAATAATTTGATAGTTCTGAGCATGAACAAATATTCTAAAAGCTGCAACAAAGAAAAAACAGTTTGTCTGATGCAACATTGTTTACAATAGCAAAAGCAAAACATTTAGAAAAAATGTTATAATCACTGTAAAACCAGGTAGGACATTTGTTTTTATTACCTTAGATAAAAACACCACTGTCCTTTCTTTCCTTTACTGTGCATCGTTGCATTGAGACGTCACTATTGAAGGCCCACTTCTTTCTCTTTGTCACAATGTAATACAACAGGGAACAGGTTTTTTTTTCACATTTGAACTGCTTCCCACTTAACTCACAAATAATCCACAAGTAAACAGTTTGATAAAAATCGAGGAAGGTGTGCTTTTATTTTACTGTTTTATGGTCGTTGCAATTTGAGTTTATGTCACTAGATGTCACTTTATCTAACAAAGCAAGCCTGTTAAGAACAAGAAAATGAGAAAATAGTAAAAATCAAGGGGGGGTTAAATAGGAAACTAGGAAGAATATCATAGAAACTGCTATAGGGGGAAAACCAAACTCCAACTAGAGACCAAACTCCAGTCAAAACACTAGTGAATGATGACATTACAACCTAGAATCTCAGGTTTCACCATCTCGAGATTGTGTCTGTACAGTAGTTCTCTAATCTTTCCAGAGACGTTTATTTGATCGAGATCTAGACTCATGGGGAACCAAGTTGGATGTTCCAATATTGTTTTTATTCTCATCCATTTCTTAACACTTTAAGTTGGATATTTTATGAAGTCAAAATTCTGGTTGAGTTGCCCGTAAACCACAGCTGAGGTTGAGTTTATCAAAATTATTTTTTACAATAAATGACATTTTGTTATACTGGTTTTAATGCCTGATAACAACAATGAATGTGATACTTTCACGTTTCTACATGGAGGGTCACAAGGTCTACTTCCAGGTAGAAAATAAATGCACAGTAACACAAAACAATTAGTAAAAAAATGTTCCCCCTACATAGAATAATACTAAGAGAACAAATTTTTTATGTCAACACAGACACTTCTGTTTGAGATATTTGACTTTAAGCCAAAGAAACCTGCTTATGTCTGCTAATGTCTTTAAATCAATCCTGAAATGTTAAAAAAACACAGTTTGTATTTTCTTATGCAATAATTTGAAATGCTCTTGAGAATTACTCTGCTTAACTGAGAGGCAGCTAAACAAACTGATTATAGATTGAAACATCTATACAACAGCTCTGATTAAATGAAACAATAAAAAAAAACTATCTGTGTTTGTATTAATATTTCTATAAAACAATGGGAAGTTTCTTGTTTACATATATTTTTACAACTGTAAATAAAAAAAACTTTATGAACAGAAGGAATTGAACAACAAGTTGTTCTTTTTATAGAAAAAAAAAACAGAATGAAGTTCCAGAAGTTTTATTGAGCTATTTTTTTTTTTTTTTTTTTGCCTCTTGAAATAGTCGCACATAAAATACATTGAGGTTACCCTTATTTGTAGAGAGGAAATACTTCTTCATGGAGATCTTCATACAGTAGTTGAAACCAAATGGTTTCTACTTTCCTCGAAGGAAACTGAGCCAAGTGTCTGCAATGATGTTTTTTTTTTACCACTGATGAGCAGGAATAAGGCTCAGTTTGACACATTTTTTCCTGCAGTTGAATTTAGTAATTTCTTGTAGATGGAAAGCATCTAGTAAATAAAATGTTTTCTCATGATTGTTGTCATTGTTGTCTGATTATTTTAAACACATAACTCACAGTACTTTGGAACATGGAAAATGGCTTCCGACATGACATTTCTGAAATTTGTAAAAATATGAAAGCTGGAAGAAAATCCATCTCTCTGTCAAGTTACATAACTACAATAGAAATAATATTTGCAGTTTAAAAGAATTAAAGAAAATTTGACATAAGTAGACTGAAATTCGATTTTGATAAGGATAGAAACATTCTACACTCTGACTTTTTTTCTTTCTTTTTTTTAACTTTTTTATTTTACTACAAAATATTTATCCTGGAGTTTGATGTTTTAATACAGTAAAAATATCACCAAGCAGCATTAGTGCCTGTAGTTTCAATGCTACATGTTCAAGATGTCGTTATTTCTATCTTCCTAATGTGTATCCTATTACATGACTTACAATCTCCCCTCAAATCACAACAGAGTGCAGATTATGCACCCTAGAAAATCTAATAATAGTAATATTTCAGCTTTTTTCCTTTAAAAACTGTAACAGAAGAGCATTTTTAACCTGCCATGCCGACAACATAAAACGTAAAATTCACATGAACATCTGAAAACAGTCCTACCACTGATAGCATGAAGAGCTGACACAGTTAGAGGAGTAGATTAATTCTTGATAAACTGACAATACATATGAAGTTTTGTAGTGTATCGTCTTCCTTAAAAACATTAAAAAGGTCGATTTGTGAACAAATAAAATGTATAAAAACAACATTTTATGAACACTCATCATCTTACTGTCCCTGCTGGTTGAAGAAAACAAAGAGTTATACTTCTATGGTAGGAACAAAACCCAAGGAAAGTGAAAACTATGTAGGCAAATGTGCGAAACATTGCACAGCGTTTGAAAGGCGCGATAATATTTCTAATATAAACTGTATATAAACTGTCACCCCTCTCCCATTAGATAAGGAAATCCTCTTAGACCATGAAATTAATATCTTCTGGATCTCTTGTTCTTTGCAACAACAGAATGTTCTGCCTTACTTTACTAAACTTTCTAAGCATTTCTGGAACATTGAATTCTAAAAAAGAAGGTATTTGCATAGGCACTCAATACTTATTTTATTTGGCAACAAATTAATGCAGAAACCCCTTAGCACAGCTTTGTAAAGTTTGAGAGTAAACGAGACAAGGCACAATACATTACCCCAGAATAATTCTGTTTAAACTAATCCGTATCTAATCAGTGCCAAAAATGAAAAATACTGAATATTTAAATATACATATAAGGTAAAACATCAAATAACTCAGCTGATTACATGCTGCAGGAAATAATATGACTGATAAGCATTTAGCATCAAATAATACCACAAATAAGCAAAAATACATTATGAAAACCATTATACAAGTGACGTACAAGTAATGTGTTCAGACCGATGCTTATTTTATACAAAAATTCACTGCGAACAAATATATTCTATTCTTAGATAACAAAAAAATAAACATGTTATTTTGTCGTAAATCTCTTCAAAAATACAGATTTTTCATGGTATTTAATCATTTTAACAGAAATGTACCACAACTAGTCGCACTGGGCAAAAGATGGCATGCATCTACATCAAACCAATTTGTATAAGGATTTGGTTGACTAAACTGTTAATGCAACATTTGTTGGTTTATCATTTGAAGCCTGCAATGAAAAAAAGTTTTAAAATTATGAAAATCATTTGCTTAAGTACACTTACACTGGTTAAACAACAAAAGATAAGAACAGATCAATTTACCTCAAGGTCAGTCTTTTGGACAATCAAAATAAAACAGTGTGAGATACATTCTTACAAAAGGAAAAGTTTTTTTTCAGAACACATAAAGTCTCATGAGCCCATTTCAGTAAAAAGTAGGTCAAGTTGTAAATATTTGACAAGTTTGGTTAATGACTAGAAGAAGTTTAATGGTGAGCACTAAAAGTTATCTTAAGATTTGAGTCATTTTTACCAGAACCACTTTGGGATACTCTTGAGATATATCCATGTCACTTTAATTATTAACAAAGTGTCCTTAAAGAGAAAGTTCAGCCCTTGTGAATAGGAGTTCTTGTGTGTTTATTACCATTCAATATCCTACTTGTTGAACATACACTTTTGAGAGAGAAGTAAGGAATTTAAATCCATTCATCTGTTCATGAATCTTATATCAGTTTTGGGCTTCTAGTTATTTATTTGAACTTCTCTTTTTTAAGGTTTGAATAATTATATTAGTAACAGCTTTAATATTTTTCAACAAAAAAACCAACTAATGCTTTATTGCTTTATAAATACTGTATTGCTTTATTTTGGATATTCTCTAATCCATACATGGTTTAGGTCATACATATTCAAATTTGGAGCTGCTTCTTTATTACTGCATCGACTTTGTGCTACATGCCAACATCATTCGCAGCAAACACCCCCAATAGCATAGCAAGTTTCCTTTCTTCCTTTTATTTTTCCATAGCTTTGCAAAGCCATGACAAACCTGAAAGTAAAAACTTTTTAAGACTGAATCTATTCATTCTTTTTATGCTTCAAAAAGAAAATATTCGGCCTAGAAGTCATTTTATATTACACCAATCAATAAAATATATAACTGTGCCTGTTTGTTATCATTCTGAACCTATAAAGAATAAAGCTTCAGTTACTTTAAAAAGAAGAATGTTGTCCATAAATGTAAAATTTTTTGTGGGTTACTGTGTTCCTGTAATCCACAAAAAACGTACATTTGTGCAGATTATTTTTTTTAAGTGGAGTGGAGTGGTTCATAAACCTCACCGCTAGATGCAAAATTGCACCGATCTTTTAAAATGATGAATTGTCCTGTGTTTGACACCTTGCTGCTATGTCAAGGTAAATTTGATATACTGCTGTAAGTTTCACAAAATAGTGCTACAAAGAACTTGCAGCAGAACAAAAAAATCAACTCAAAACCATCTACAATAAATCCGTGGGAGAAAGTCTGGTAAAATTCATTACAAAGGAATAACATACAGAAGGAAAAATAAGAGGTTTCGGTGGAAAAACAGTTCTGAGAAAAAAGCCTGTTTTCATTTAATGTCCTTCTCTTTGGCATTTATTTAAGGTGGGTATTGTACCCACCTAAAGTGCTTTAAATGGTAAGCTGACCAAACTTTTAAATAACCATGAAATTAGTTATTTGCATTCATAATGTGGCATATTTCAAATAAAGATGAAACCTCAAAAAGGTCCTTCAGTGATGCCATGTTCAGCTTATCGGGCCAATCATTTTAAGGTCCACATATGAAAACAAATGATATAAGTTATATTTTTGAGCCCAATGCTCACAAATTAGACTATTTCTGTAGAAAGTTTTGGCCCTCTGTTGCTGCAGAGCCTCTCCAGCGGTCGCAGCAGCTTGTCCTCTCTGGGTCTGTACGGCACTACGTAGCTCTCCTCCTCCAGCAGGATGCGGTTCAGCGTGTGCTCGTAGTTAATGTGTCGACGCACCATCAGGATGTACTGTTTCCCCACCTGTAGGTCAGGGCAGTCACACAGGTTCGGGACCCACAGGAACTCTCTGTGCTCCAGGCGAAAGCGGTTGCGATAGGTGTGGATGATCTGGACATCATAACGAGTCTCCTCGCCTCTGTAGAGCTTGCCCAGAACTCTGCCACGAAACACTATCAAAGAAGCGAGCAAGAAACGCTTTCATTAAACAGTTCAGTGCATTCAGAGTTTGATTGTGTGTATAAATTACACCAGTCAGTATCCTACCCATAGATGACAGCAAGTATGCAGTTTTGGACCATTTTATTTTTTTTTTTCCAATCGTAGTTTAATCCTGTGTCCTTCACTATTTTTGGGGGGATTTCACTCAGTCTGCTGTCTGCAGGTTTTGATTCAAACATCTCTGTCCATCTTGCATCCAACAGGAAGCAGATCTTAGTTCAACTACATAACTAAACTGTGCCAATCTCAAACTTTTACAGAGAAAGATTTACCAAATAGATAGTATAGAGTTGGCTTGAAATTCTTAAAAACTTAACCTCATTTTTCTTTTTTAGCGATTACTGTTGACAGGACCTTGTTGTTTGACTCCCTCATGAGAATCTCCTTGTTCTCTCACAGTTTTTCTTGGTCACTTCGGTACATTTCTCGCATCATCCTTAATAGTTCTAAAACAGTAGGTCCATTTCTAAAAAAAAATCATACAAATGACAAATAAAGTTCTGATGCCAATAATTGTAAGATATAGATTATACCTTAACATGTGGGGATTGATTGCTAGATTTAAGTTTCTACAGTTTTTACTGTAACCCATAGAGAGACCGTGTAATTGTGATACAGAGAGGAAAAGACAGCTCTGCATTGCACAAAGATAAGAAAAACAAAAACAAAAAAAGCTCGGCATAAATGTGAACATAGAGTAATCTCCTTGGAAAAAACTGTGGGGGCAGTGGTGTAGGTATGACAATGTAGTCTTCCTACTTGTCTTGACTTTTTTGCTTGTTGGCTGAAATATTCTCATCAACATAAAAACAAATTTATTCTCTTGCAGTCTGGTGTGGCTGAAGACGTCTTATCCACTATTTGCAGGCATCTATTGTGATGTAATCACACATTGCATGCATGGCAGCCTAAAGGGTTATCTTGTACTGAATGTGGCTGCTATCATATGCTTTCCATCGACATGCTGAAATAAATTTCTTGACAGGGTTTAAGAATGGGGAGTAGAGTGGGAGGAGCTATCAGCTTCCTCTTGTAGCCTGGTGATGCTGTAGTGCTGGAAACTTTGGACATTGTCCAAAACTATCAGCAAGTTACCCTCAATCTGTTCTTTCTCCTGTTCAGGGATGAGATTCCTGTAGAGAGTATCCAAAAAGGTGACTAGATGTTCTGTACTGCATAGCCTGATAATGGGAGTATGTTTTAGCAGAGCATTCTCAGGCATTAATAACATGGTTATGATCGCTCCCCGCTGGCCTGTTTCAAACATTTTCCTTGAGTAGTGAAAGTGAAGATCAACCTCAGAGCAATTTATAAATTCAGGATGGATTTAGAAAAAAAAAAACACATAATAGAAATGTATAGAATACTATGTTAAAACTTGTTCAACCACTAGACATTTCAATATTTAAGCCTGGTTGACCAGGCCAAATAATCCTGCTGATTTTTGCCCAGATTCTTCCCTGATGGCACGTAAGAGCATTTTATAAGATAGTCCTGCTATGGGGCATCATATACCCTTGGAAGGACATCCCAACCACTCCAATCGCAAATTGGGAAAATCCAACAAGTTAGATCCTCTTGGCAATGTCCTTCATGGTGGTCCCCAATCACAAGGACAAAACATATTAAGTGTTATATGGAGCCAATCAGAAAGTGTTTTTTTTAGTAAAAGAAACTCAACAACTTTAGCTTGATGGATCTCCACTCCTTTGGCCAACTCTTTGTTTTCAATGGTGTTTTTTCTGTTACAAACAGTCCACTAAGAACTTCTATTGCTAATTTCTCACTGACCTCAATTATTACCTCCGCCAAGGAGGTTATGTTTTCGTCAGCATTGGTTTGTCTGTCTGTCTGTTTTTAAAATAATTAATAAAGCTAAGGATGCATTTTGCTGAAAGGTTTAGAGAGGATGCACATTAAGACTGGCAACACATTATAACATTTTGGTGATGATCTAGGGTTAGGGTTAGATTATGTGAATTCTGTGAATACTGGTATTAACTTAAGGTGGAAGTGACAATATATCAGGAGACATGAGCTACTAGGTGGGGGTCTACGCTCTCCAAGGGCTTTTCTAGTGTATTCTGAACTTGCCTTTATTTGACAAATTTCTTGTCTGAGTTTTTCTAAATGAAACCTGTGTGGTGTACTGTGCTTGCTGTGTGTGACTGTACTCCATACACTCTGGAACTAAACATGTTATGTCTACTATTTTTATTACATCTGTGGAGTCTCTTAGATTTGAAAATTATAAAATCTTGCCATGTAGAACAGGCATTATGGCGGTGAGAACATTTGAAGAAATGCTGTGTAACTTTTAGCCACTAGAGGAACAAGAAACTGCTGGGTGTAACTCCCTGAGAGCAACTAGTAACGCTGCACTGTTGCTAAAGTAAACTGTCTGCCTTCGTGTTTCAGAATCTGATAGCAGACCACTTTGAAGCAGCAGATTTAGAAATCATAGAGTAAAGACAAGGCCACATTCACCTCTATAGATTAAATCCCACATTGGAGAACCAAACACATGTCTAATCAGGTAAGTGTCCTGTCTGTTTTGTTACCTAACAATCTGATCTGAAAAAAGAAACCAAAGCAACCGGTAAAAACTGTAATTGAGGTTCCTCTTATGCCAGTTTACTTCTGGTAGAGTACTGACTGTTACACAAATTCCTACTTAAATTAAACCAAACTCTCCTTTGAAAAGTCCTTACCAAAGTCCTTCTGGCAGTACTGTCTCTGGCGTTCCCTTCGTCCTTTCACTCTCCGACATTTTCCACAATGCTCTAAGGAATCAACCAAGAATTGATTTCAACATTATTATGTTAATGGGGAGTTAGATGATAAAATACCTTCAAAGTGGGTTTCTAGACCTTTGCCCAAATATTCTTAAGTAAATGTTTCTACAAATAGAAGCTATGGATCTATTATAATAAAACTTTTCTCACATGGCACCCATTTAGGATGGATCTAAACACTGTTATAGAAGCTTCTTCAATCCTTTTCCATTAAATATACTGTTCAACATAATCTTGGAGCAATTTTTCAAAAGGTGCAAAGTTGTTAGGCACAATAGAAATGCTGTACATACTTCTAGGTGGGGCCTGAGGGAGGAGGTTTCTGTGGTTTTCCTCCCGCTCCAGACGAGTGAAGGGCTGACGAGGATGGTGCTGGTAGTTGTTTGGAAAAGGCTGATGGGAAGGCTTCAAATAATTCAGAACTAGAAAACAGAAAACAAAAATCTTTATGTAAATTTAGAGTTTTTAAACTAATTTTAATACATCATTAGATATTTTACTCAACAATTAATGGACATAATTTATGCAGCACTCTTACAGTCCTTTAAACTAGACTAGCATGATTCTAGCACTGAGGTACGATAATGAAAACTAGTAATATTCACCTAATCCCACTCGTGAATAGGTTATGGATTATGACTTGCCCACGGTAGAAGCTGGAACTGAAACCCCAATTTCAAGATAACAGACAACAACCCTTTTTATTAAGTGACAGCTTCTCATTTAAACTGTAAAGGATTACATTTGAAGCTATCATGCAGTCTCAGGATGAACAGTGGGTCAAGAGGTTATAGATCATCCTTAAACCAGTGTGTTGGCGGTTCAAGTCCCTGCTCTGTCGGTCTATCGTTGTCTTCTCCACCCGCATTGCCTGCGGTGGTCAGAAAGACAGGTGGAGGAGATGTATGGGGCCTTGCATCTGTCAGTCCAAGGATAGCTATGGCTGCAATGTAGCTTTCCACCATCAGAGAATGAATGCCTGAATGTGTTGCAGTACCTTAGACTGGATCAAGTGCTATACAAGTACAAGTTATTTACCTTTTAACGGTTTGTATACATGTTTCCTGGATAGAAGGACAGGTAATAGAAAACATAATGGTACAAAGTGGGACAGAAGTGGTAATGGTAAAATCAAAATTTTAATTTATTCAGACCCTGATAACCCTGTTGTAGTATTGCTAGTCGTAGCTGAGTTTGGTTAAAGTGTTTTTAGGGATAGATAAAGTTTTCCATTGACAGACAGAGATAAAACAACTGCTGGATTCTTACTGTTTAAATCAACAAACTATTGTAATTCTGGACCCATTTCTTGGTAAATAACTAATGAAAAACTAGATATAGGCTTTGCATCTTCTTTTGTCTCCTCATATAAGTGTAAAGAGAAACAAAGCAGACAAACTTATGTTTTATGTCCTAAAAAAATAAAGTTTTTAAGGATTCTTTCCTGGACTCAGTCACACCAGAGCAGATGCCTTAATCAGAACCATCTCCCTTAACTTTGTGCGACGAGAAGCAGACTGGCGCCACTGCTAAAAGGCATCAAATCTGCTTTACAAGTATGCTAACCCTAACCCTAACTGGAGGCAGTTAACCAGCTCTGATATAAAGATAAAGCCTTTTCATCAAACCCTAAAGGAAGTTCAGAAGAAAATGCCAGTTGAAAAGATCTAGTTGTATCTTCAATTGTCGGGGTGTTTTGTTTGACTTGTCTTCTGGCCACCAGACTCTGGCTTAAATATCACCTTCTAGTTTATAGAAGGTTTTCTCAGTTCACTCCAGTGTTTGTTCCTGGCAGCCACACCAATCAACCATTAAGACATTCTATTCTGACAGATTTCTATTGTTTGCTCCTGTTTCTGCTCTTCTCTATCTCATGCTAATGTTTTTTTTTAGTTGTGTTTTAAGGATTTAAAACACAATCTCTCCTTTTTTCTTTTAATGATGAAATAATTTACCCTAACTATATATATCCCTTGCCATGTGTCCCTTTTTTATTTGTCTCATTCTTTCAAACTGAATACAGTAAAAAGGCATTAAACTCTGAAGTGTTTACAGGAAAAAATAAGAGTAAGATCAGACGATATTAATACTTTACCCAACCAGCAACTGTGTCAGGTACAAACCATGAGTTCAAGACTAGAAGCAAGCTAACCTCTAATGTGTGTCTGGTTTGTATTCACAGCTATAAAACCAGTATTAGTTTAAGATGATTAATAAAGATCAAACACCTCACTAATAAATAAAAGTTGATCGTTTTAGAAAAAAATGTATAGAAACATGGTTAAAATTATTTCAGTTAAAACACTCCAATCAAAACTGTAGTTCCTCATCCTGGTTCCAGATGTTCTGTGCCCAGATGTCTTGTTTCAAAACATATGCTGAAAAATTAGACGTTCCTTGCTTAAAGTCTGATGTTTAAAGCTTATCGTCCTGGACATTCTCCTGTGGATATTTGCCCTAACCCTTTCTATAAAGCCTTAAAGATTTTCCCAGCAGACGTTTTTAAGAAAGGAACAAAGACCAGAAGAAACACTTGGGAGCATTTCAGAAACCTTTAAAATGAAAACCTATTACGGTTGAGTGATTTAAAGATGTATAGATTAGCGGAGTATTAAAATGTGGTCTTGCCCTGCTACAAGCAACCTGACTATAAAAAGCAGGTACAGATCTCTGATGTACAGGTTGGAGTGACCTCAGTACTTCCTGATTCAAAATTAAAACCTGAACCTATTCACTGCCTACTGATCTGGTCTGAAACTGTTGCCAGAAAACCTGACAACAATTAGAGATAAGTTCAGTTTGGCTGTGATCCACCAGCTGGAAATAATTTTCCAAGAGGCTAGATTCACTGCAACATTGGATGGAATCCCACCATACGTTCAATTCCTTGGACTGGGTTTAGACTTCAATGTAGTTAATTGGGGGACATTGAGGGGTTTAATAAGAATTCAGCACATTTGCATTACAAACTTATCAGTTAGACAAACCAGCTACATTCCTCTGGTGCAGCATCAGGGAGGTCAGTATGCAGATCTACGGTGGAGTAAGTATGGATCACACACACCACAGATGTTTTCATTCACTGCACCCAAATATTCTTTGTCTAACTTGGACCGCTACAATAATTTGTACTAATCTAATCTTGGATTATGGGTTTACCCTTAAAAATAGCTGTCCATCTGGAACTTGGAGGATTTTTTACAAGCCAAACAATATGCTAAGTTTCTATATGAGGCTTATTCCACTCTGCATAACATATTTTGCTCCAAATACAGCACTAATGTTTGTACCAGCTTCACACAAAACTGCAAATAGCTTAGGATCAGCAGCTATGGATAAATGGGCATCTAGGAGTATTATTTTCCAGGGCTTGCAACAGGCTAAATGAAATATAATTCTGACCTTTGGTTGGGCCATCTTGACCATTTTGAATGTACTTTGCTCTTAACCATCCTATAGTAGCTCTGACTGAATGTTCAACCTGCGCCTCCATCCAAGTTATCTGTAGCCTACAGGTAAAAGCCAGTAAATTAGAATACTTTGAAAAACTTGATTTATTTCAGTAATTGCATTCAAAAGGTGTAACTTCTACATTATATTTATTCATTGCACACAGACTGATGCATTCAAATGTTTATTTCATTTAATTTTGATGATTTGAAGTGG
>JAUZNJ010031054.1:0-14441 GCA_034780135.1 Jordanella pulchra | reverse complement strand
CCATTCATGAAAAAATAAAATCTAACAAAGCAATAAACAGCATCCCATTGAGAGAAGAAGAAAGAAAAGGTTTTCTGTTGGTTTGTTTTGGTAAGGCCCAAGAATTTTTCTGTGCAAATATTTACTGCTTGATTTTTTTAAGTAAAATAAAATCTTTAAAATTTTCTCCAAACTTAAAATAAATCGCATGGGGGAGGTGGCATCATGCTACCTGGTTAAATATGTAATAAAGAAACACGTCATTTCTCCAGTCAGAAACAATGATGATACTCATACTGCATAATACAATGGGATGCTTCCTGCTTGCTGAGAATAAGATTCTAGAATTGCTCAAAATAAATATCAGTATCAGTCTTTTTGCAGCAACAAAATACAGAGAAGAAAAATGAAAAAGGGAGGAATCATTACAATTCGTATTACTACAAGTTGTGGAAAACTGTAGGGTATAAATACATTGTTGCCCATCCATGATACAAAGTATTTTTAAACGATTTCACGTAAAATTCTACAGCAAAGTATTAAAAAAATGACAACAAAAAGATATCATAATAACTTTTTTTATTTTCAAACTTAATACAAAAATTACACATCGACATCAAAGAAAAAAACTGAAGTGTAAAAAAAACATTTCTTAAAAAAAAACAAAAAAAAAACAACCTTTTTGGGAATAAAGCAAATGCGATTTCAAGTAGTAGTGGCATGGTCTTTGTCTTCATCCCATTTATACATATAACAATATGTACATATAATCCAAAATAATAATAATAATAAAAAAAAGAACCCAAATACAACCAGTCTGGAGTAACAGTTTAAAATGTATTTACAGTCAGTCACTTAGACAACATTTCTTGTCTATCCTGAATGAGGCACAAAAACCCTGTGTGGTTTCCTCTAGTGTGTTGAATAAAGAAACACATCCATCAAAAATATTTTTCAATACTGAATGTTAAAAAAAACAGGAAGAATGGTACATTCCTATGCAGGGGTGTGATGATAAAAGTGCTAGACTTGACTCAGTTTGAAGGAAACCTCACTTTACTTTTCAGCTGTGTGACTGAACAAACGTGAAGATCCAGTGGGTGACCAGAATTTTGTTCCGCCTCATCATCAGAGCACATTAGTGAAGGAGATAACAGGTGTATGGGGCTCGATGGGATTAGTGTGCCACAGATAAACAAAATCATTGATCAACAGCACAGCTTGAGTGGAAGTAAAGCTATTTGAATCTCCAAAGTGACTGATTTCACAGCTGTGATTCTGAACACAGATCTTTGTACAGAACCTGAAGGTAACAAAACCTAAAGGGAAAACTGAAAAAAAAAAAAAACTTATTTTCTCTTTTAAATTTTAAGAACTGCAGAAATGTTTAAGAAAATAACAGTAGTCACCTTTAGTAATAATTCATCAAATACAGTACAGACAGTGCATAAAGGAGGTTTTGTTACCTTTTTGAACATTATCTGAGATAGGTTGTTGACAATCACATGACTCCTGAGGAAAGTCGAGCCATTTTCCAGTGGTTTTAGCACAGATTGTGGTTTCTGGGAGGTATTTCTACTTGTCTGTGTCTGTAAACATCTTACTGAAATGTACTGTGATGCAAAATCGACGCGTATAAGCGGCTCATATTCTTTAAACTCTCAAAGTCTTTTGATTTTCTAGCAGTTTTAAAAGACCAGCTCAGACAATCAGGATAACTGAACATTAAAGACGATTTCAAAGTGCTGAAGGTTAGAAACCGTGCGAGTGGTCTGAATGGCAGGTGTTGGTGTAAACTCACAGGCTCAGGAAGCCTGCGCTCACTGAGTAATCGTTTTCCAAATCCTCGTCTTCTCTTTCCAATTCGCCTCCACTGTGAGCCGCTACATTCTTCCTCTTAACCTGTCTGGTGGAGCTCCCTCGGGGCCTCTGCATGGGCACCAAGAGGCGGAACCCCGGCTGGGCAACAGTAGAGGCTACTCCCAGGGAGGTGGTAAAGGTCCTAAAGGTGCGGGTCATGGAGGATGAGGAGCAGGTAGATGAAGGGCTGATGCTTTGGACAGATGAGTATCCTGAGCTGTGCAGATCCACTGATGAAGCAGACGGTTCTTCTCCTGGGTAAACTTTGCTCCGGTCACTACCTGCTTCACAGAAGCTGTCGTCGTCGCTGGAGAGAGCACGGCAGTGCTCCATTTTATCGTCCTCATCGGCCAGGGGGTGCAGCTGGATGGAGATCATGGAAGCTGTTGAAGGAAATAAATAAAAAGGGTCAAAACACCATCAAAACAATCTGCACAGCTGTGGCAAGCAATGGTTCCTATAAATGTATTTTATATTTCTTAGACTATTATGATGTCAAGAACATAGAAGCTCCAAACATGAGCAAACGTTTATGTAATTATTTATCATCATAGAATCACTGGTAGTCAAAGAGGACATGAAAAGTCTCCTTTGTATGAATGGCTGCTATGAACTGCTTCACACAAGTAAACATTTAGTAAGACATGATAGAAACATCCTAAGAACAAAAAAAAAGATTTTAAATTCCAGCATTTTTGTGGGTAAACACACTAGTGGGTTTATTACACACAGAGGGGAACATGTATTGTTCTTGTAATTGTTCGTGAATATGCTTAAAAATAGTAAAAACCCACAATTCAGTCCAAATTCTGTCGCAAAATCTGAATGAATGAATGAATATAACAATCCTATCAAGTCAATATTTAATTTGTTTAAAAAACTGAATGTCATATTATTTGGAAACTATAAAAAACAAAATTAAGGTTAAAAAAAAAGCAGGCTTGAAAGGTTTTGCTTTGTGTAAAAAAAAACAAAAACAAAAAACCCTTTTAGTTTCACTTTCTGAAATGAGTTAGAGAAAAATGAAACAAAACTTCAACTTTTCAAGTTCTTTCTTTATACTTCTCAGTCACCATTTAATGTTGTTATTTAATTTAATTATGTTTTATATATATAAAAAAAACATATAGATTGTTGCATGTTGAATAATTGGAGATGGGATAAAGAGCACCTTCACCGTTTAGGTTTTGTGATCTGAAGTACCACAAAAAGAAAAGATTTAAAGAGGAAATCTTAATCTGTTAAAAAAAACTTGATGTTCTAAAACTAACTTAGCAAAATAATCTAGACGCCAAAGAGAAAATGGGGGGTGTGGGGTGTTTCAAATGACAAACATTTATCGATCTGCAACTTAAAGATCAAAATGATCAATGCTCTGTGATGTGGCACAGCAAAAAGAAAGGTCAATCATTAACTTCTTAATGATGGGAGCAGAAAAAGCATCACAACCAGCTATCAATATTTCAGACTAATCTGAATTTAAAGAATAATAAAAGCCAATTCCAAACTTTTTTTTTTTTTAGAGAGTGCGGGTGCCCTGCAAGGTCACCGCTTCATTACGCTTTCATTGAAAAAAAAAAAAAAAGTGTAAAAGACAGAAAATTCAGAGTCATTTCCAGTGAACACATGTGCCACTGAAAGAAGAAGGGATTCATTAATCTGCACCTCTGCATATAGAGTAGATCATTTCCATATATTACTTTCATTCCCATACTCACTGTCCTCTTCTTTCTCAGCCTCGCTGTCTTCCTCGCGGTCCCCCTCGTAACCAGAACAGGAAGAGTCCAGACTCCAGTCCAGGATGTCACCAAGCAGCATCTCCTCCTGATTGGACAGCTCTGCCGTGGGCGTGGCCACAAGGCCGCCTCGGTGGGCCTGCATGCTGTCATCACGTCTCCTTGGGACAGAAAAGTGGAAGAGATGGGGTTACAGAGAGTCATAGGAGCTCCTCGCAGATGGCAGAGAGAAAAACACCGTCTGGACCGTTTATCACGGCACACGAGGCAGATGAGAACCGCTAAAGGAGCAAGATTACCAGTTGTCATTTTTCAGTATGCGAGTTCAGCCTAATAACAGATGAATCATTTTTGTAGCTTAGTGTACAAATGACAGATTCTCCTCTGTTCACATTTAATTTCTTCCATCTTCTGCTGCTGTTAACTGAAATCATTGATTTCTCATCTATTTTCCATTCAGCAACGGACATACATTTCATCGCAAAAGTATTCACACCCCCCATAACATTTTGTCAAAAAACCTCAATTCAAAAATACTTTATCATCCTGAAGAGAAATGAATGAGGCCTTTGTTCATTTGAAATCTATTTGAGATTTTTATGCTGCAGAGCAACACAAAGTGATTCACAACAGTGGATGGATGGAAAAATGCTGCTTTTTTTTTTTTTTTTTTTTTTTACTTTCTCTTCCAAACAGTTTACAAAAAATCGTCGCATATATTTGGATTAAGGCCCTCTTTCCTGCAACATCATAGATAAATCTGTTGATTTAAGAAGTCAGCTCATTAGTAAAAAGGGTCAATCCGGATGTAAGGGCATTGTGTTCCTGTAGTGGCTGCATCATGCTGCGGGGGCCTTTTTACTCAGCAGGGACAGGAAAGCAGCTCAGCTTTAGATTTCTGAACACTTTATTTCTTAAAGGCACATCTATTCAAGCTGCAAATAATTAATGATTTGTCTAAGTTATCCACATTTTACTGTCATGCCTGTAATCTGGGCAGATCTCATTATATAACAAAAGCTGTCTTAAAATGATTGTATCTAATGCAACAATCTTGTTTGGGAAACAAACAGTTTTTCCCCGACTGAATTAGGCAAACTGTTTTTAAATTAGAGTTTCTTTTCCCTAATGAACAAAGAGATCCATAAGTTAAACAAAATTTGAAGCTGTGATACACAAGATACAAAATAAAGATAATAATAATCATTTTAAAAAACTCCCCCCTCCTAACATTAAAACTGCAGAAAAGCTAATAATAAATATTTCCCTCAGTGGTAGAACTGGAGGCCGGTCTAGTTCCTGCTCACCTCTTGCTGGTGCTTGATGGAGAAGCCAGGAAGGTGTGGATGTCTGCTGGTTGACCACTAGTTGGACTAGGAGGCTCCATCTGAGGCTCGACTTCAGGAATCTCCAGGATCTGACAGAGCTCTTTATAACCCATAACCTTGTGGAAAAGATTGATTCAAATTTAATCACCAATCAGATTTTTTTTTTTAAAAAATGTACATAAGAGAGGGAAAAAAAATTAAAAGGGGAACCTTTTCTTTGCTGATGTGCTGATAGGCCTCATCTTCAAAGCGTTGCTTAACTCCAGTCAGAGACACGTGCCTGTAGTCTTTGGGCACATCTTGACTGAAACTGAGGACAGATGGGGGCGGGGGGGAAGAAAACAGAAGAAAAAAAAAAAAAAGCTGGGATCACTTTGCTTTCTTCAAGAGTATAATTAACCCTTGAGGACAAATCATGTTAGTTGTCCATTTGAAGATTGGCCTATTGATACGCTGCTCACATATCAAAGCGATTCCCACCGAGGCACGTTTCTCACCCGCCGATGCCTCCCACCATCTTTATGACTCTCCAGCTCTCAGGTTTGCTTTAAAGATCTGACAGCATTTCCCCCCGATGAGCAAATGTCTATTTCTAAAATCAATGTGGGCAAGTTGAAAACAGCTAGACGTCCAACTAATCAATTCCTGCTATCTTTCTTCATAGAAAAGGAGAAGAGTTATGCGGTAGTCATGTCTGAGTCACGGGACAGCGGGGTTTTTAAAAAGCCATTTCTAATTACAGAATCAGGATTTAAATCAAGACTGTTTCACAATCAGTACATAGAGGGCATTGGGGCGGTGGGAATCATGTAATACATTTTACTATAAAAAGAAACATCTTTCCTTTGCTTATATTAAGAACAATTTTACAACATAAGCTGACAAACAGGGATTTTAAATGGAAATAAGCTCAGTGCTGTGAAACAAGTTTATCTTAAAATAAGCATTTTTTTTTAATTGCAATTTATTTATTTTTTTACACTTGAGAAAACCTCTAGGATTTTAGAGATTGTAGGAACCCTGACAGAAACAGGTAGGGGAGGGGGAATGCTGCAATTCTCTATACTTAATAGAGGCAAATAAAAACTGGGGCTCAAAGTAATTTTCCCCTTTCCCACACACATTAAAAAAACTACTTAAATTAAAATAAGAGGGGTGCAGCCAATGAAATGAGAGTTTAATCGGAGTTATAGTACTATTAAAAATGACATTAAAACTGCTTTATTTTCAAATATCATTCAGCTTTATAAGAATATCTGAGGTTCAAAGTCCTTTAACTGCGGAACAAAGGAGATAAAATAAGCCCATCATGCAAACTGCCTCGGTTTGAACGCGTCATCAAAACCTTGGTGAGAACAGCAAGCAGAGGAGTGTGAGAAAATTCGACTTAATCCCATCAACACACACACACACTGCAACACTCACCACTTGACATAGAGCAGCACAGACAGAGGAACGAGGTCCTCCTGGGTAAATCCTGTGTAGTCCTTTAACAGAGCGGGCCAGACAGGACCTGCAGAGCAGCAGACAAATCAACTTAAGCATAAACTTTACTTCACACTGTTTCATTATATGCATGTGCTACGGCATGCGTTACCATAGTGATGCAGCACCCTTGTGAGGAGCAGAGCAGCGCAGGCCAGTTTGGCAGGAGGTGGAGCGGCGAGAGCGGAGTACAGCAGTGATAGCTCACAGATGTAGCTGAAGAGATGAGTGGAGCGCCTCTCCAGGGGGAGAAGAAACAGCAGGACCTCCCCGTAGTCCAGTAGCGTGGGACTCTGATGGAGAGCACAGAAGATTAAAAAAAAGAAGGTAAAAATAGGTGACAGTAAACAAAAAACAAAACAAAACAGCATTTAGATAGTTAGCGACACACACCCTTATCTTTCCCTCCAGCACAGACACAACCTCCCCCATCATTCGCACCAGGTCTTCATATTTGTAGGTGTTGTCTGTCAGCCAAACGGCCTCACGTATGGTGAGGATTTCTTTGCTAATATATCTAAAAAAAATAATAATAAAAAAAAAAATTACAAACATACGGATGAAAAAAAATAAATAAAAAAATATCAGCTTGGCGACATAGTTTAGAGTGTGTCTTACAATGTAGAAATACAAAAAAATCAGAGAGAGGTGTGGAGGACCTCACCGTGTGCAAACCACCATGCAGGCGATGCCTAACAGCTGAAGGCGGGCCTTAGGGACAGAGCGCACAGCCAGGTAACGGTCAACGCACCCCACCGTCACATGCAGCGTCTGGCTGGAGAAATCCTTCATGGTGGTGACCTCCACAAGCCAGTCCACCAGGATGTACCTGCAGAGACAAAGAATACAGCAAAATTAAAAACAAGAAAAAACTATTAATCTTCTGAATCAGATTGCTGCTCCTCTGCTACGTTTAATTCAATAAAAAACAAGAAATATACATTTCCTTCTTACAGTAATAAGCATGAGCACTACAGTAAATGACTTTAGCATTTTTGGAGGAACTTTATGTTATAAAGAACCAGAACAGTGCATATTGGTGAAACGGTGAACGGTAAAGGAAGCCATCTTTGTTAAAAAAAGATAGAAATCAACACTGAACTGAGAAGGAGGGTTTCAGTTTCAACTGTAACCCTGCATTGAAACTCAATCCGAAAGAAATTACATCAGGATTCTGGTGAACAAGTAAACAACTCCCAGCAGACAATAGACTAATGACCAGGGAGGGGTGAGCAGGCCTGGAGTGTGTTTTAGTACAGCAGCTCCTAAACTTCAGACCATTCAACAAAAGGCAAGGACTCATTGATGGGTGTCAAAACATTTACAGAAACGGAGTGAAAGTCTGTTAGCCATTCTGACAATTTCATTTATGTTTTTATTCAACCCCCCTTTACAAACATGCTCCTAATTGCATCACCTCCACCTACACAAACACACAAGAGAGCAACATTTAGAAATAAAGCCAATAGGCCCACAGTGTCTGCAACACAAGCCAGTCTTTTTTGGGAGGAATTGCAATAACATTGTAGGTCATTATTGTGAAATGTTGAAGTTTGCAGCAAACAAAAATAAGACACAAGAAACATGGTGGTGGCTGCAACATGATGTGTGGATAGATTTCTGCAGCAGGAACAAAGACGGTAGTAAGAGTCTGAATAAAGACAGAGTGGGCAAAATTCAAGGTAACAATGGAATAAAAAATAAAAAAAAAAACTGTAAAAGGCACCAAATGACTTAAGACCTCATGGAAGGGCAATGAAACCAAACACAGAACTCAAACAGGCTGGTCAAGATCTAAAGAATTTCATGTTTTACAAAAGCCTAACCAAAGTCGTGACATACATTGAAGTCTGAAACTCTAACCAGACTTGAAAATCCAGACACTGATGCTCTCTGTTCAATCAGAATGAAGATGAGCTATTATGAAAACAACAAGGGGCAAAAATTAAATCCTCTAGATTTAAAAATCTGGTAGAAACCTACCAACTTTTTAGATGGGCTTCAAAAATATCAGATAAACCAAATATCATTTGAACTCATTAACCTCATAATTATGCACCGAGTGTCTAAATCCAGCTAAACCACTTTAAAGCTGGCAGTTATGACAGAA
This sequence comes from Jordanella pulchra, assembly GCA_034780135.1. Taxonomy (NCBI): domain Eukaryota; kingdom Metazoa; phylum Chordata; class Actinopteri; order Cyprinodontiformes; family Cyprinodontidae; genus Jordanella; species Jordanella pulchra. Next base: position 5,943 of record JAUZNJ010031054.1, on the reverse strand, counting down.
AAGCTTTTTAATAGCTATGAGCATTAATCCTCCAAAGGTTATAGTTGAATATACAGCGACAACTGAGAATCTACCAGATGTGTAAAAAAAAAAAAAAAGTTTATTTTAACCACAACTGCACAAAATGAAAGGAATGCAGCACAAAACGTCTGCAATAAGTACCTGGCTTTATGCACTGCTAACAGGAAGCTTTGAATGTGTCAGTGGATTTTTTTTTTATCCCCAAAATGCATAACATCAACATTTTAAAGTTGTTTTTTTTCTCTGATCCTATACCTCATTGTGTCTTTCATGCCTCGCCTGAGGATCCCCTGAGATGTTTGTTGATGTACCGAGTTGGAGGGATTGAAAATGTGGGCCACTATCTCTGAGCAGGCCTTGGACTCCAACCCCAGCGGGTTCCCACTGCTGCACACTTTAGCCAGAGACAACTAGGAGAATAAAGGAGACCAAATGTTAAAAAGTGTTGAAGAATTGCTTTAGACATCCTGACAGCTTGTTGAACTATGCTGCAGCATAATGACAACAATCTGGTTTGAGTTTACAGCTGAAATTGGAGTGATTTAGATGAGTCATGTTATTATGATTCAAAGGGATGAGAGGGGGAAAAAAAACATCTTGTCAGCGTCTCTTTGACACATTATGATAAATGCTGCAGTGAGGATTTTTAAAATAGGGGAGATAAAAACAAAAGAAGACAAATGGTATCAAAAGAAAAACTTCAAGGGTTGTTTTGTTGTTTTAGGAGCAAAGGGAAGACAAAATCCATAGCACCACACCAATGAGCCATAAAAACAAACCATGAGACATTTAAAGGCGATGAGTCACCTGTGCTTCCCAGCATCCTTTGCCAGCATAGTCCCTGAGGGTTCTCACACACTGTAGATACCTTCCTGGGTCTGACATCTGCATTATAAACAGACACATATTAACATCTCATACATGTTTGGATTCATTTATCTCCTTATTCACTTCTAAAAGCTTCACTGCAATAAGGCCTTGAATAGTATTACTGGACAAAAATAAGGCTTTTGTATATTTTGCCACAGTAAAAATTTCAAGACAAACTTCAATAGTTGGCATTTTATGTAGATAACTGAAACAATTCATGGTGTAAATTCATCAAACGAGCAGCTAATAGATTTCCTGTCAGCAGATTGTAACCTGAGCGACAGATCTGTGCAGCTCCTTCAGTTACCCGGCTGGTTTTTGTTTTTTTTGCATCTAAAGAATATCAGTTAGCCCACCAGTAGCCTTGCAGTTTTCAGTATTTTCAGTAGTAGTATTCCTTCGAATATTAATTTTAAACTTAACTGGCTCTCCATAACAGGGTTGAATTGTACAAATATTAGCCATTTCCTTCACACTTCATCATTCTAAAACACTACTATATTCGGAGGCTGAACCAAAATTTATATCACGACACATTTCTTTCAGTTGATACGATATAATTTTGATATCCGTGTAAGAAAAATAAAAGCTTTAGAAAGACAGCCAGGAATGCCTACAATAGAGGTCTATACAAACTTATGAAACATATTTTGCAATGTTTATAAAAATCCCCCAACATAACATTTAAGAAATATTAGCTTTGAAAAACAAAAACACATAAAACTACATGAAAACCTGGAACATCAGTCAGTGAGCAACACCGCGTTTATAGACTGACGTATATTGAAATACTGAAAATGTGCGTAAAAGTCATATCACCAATATTGAATCAAACCATGCGATATATATTGATATTAAAATATTGTCCAGCTCTACTATATTCCATAAAATTACATAAAATCCTAGTAGACACATTGGAGTTTGTGATTTTAACGTGTAAAAAAAAATAAAAAAAGTATTAATATCGAGCGATATGAATACTTTTGCAAGGCAGTGTAGCTATAGAAGGTGGAACCAAACTCACAGCTGCTCTACGGCTGTTTTCCCACAACAAGTAGGAACTTTGCAAGCAGCCAGCCTGTGATGACTCCTCCAGCATGGCTACAGCATCTGTCCGCCTTTCTTCCCCCTGAAAAACAGGCAGCACAGTTCCAGATGTTCATAACACATCTTTAGAGATGAAGGTTTTGTTCTTCTGAGAGAGCAGCTGTACAACAGTGCCTGACACATATTGTTTCTGGCCAAACAAAGGCTCCTGATGTGTCACGCTGTCAAAAAAGAAGAAGAAGCCAACTGGGGGCTTTGAGTAACAGTTGCATAAAGAGAAGAAAGGGAGTTGTTTAGCCTGCGTTTCTGGTGACTTGCCTAACAACTCCTGTGACAGCAGCAGGCACATTAACATTCTTCTTAGAAGAGAACAGAAACCAAGCGCACACCAACCAGGAAAATCAAGACACTCTCACTCACATCAAACAGGAGTAAAACTCTGGCCAAACAGTGCAACAAAGGGCCCCTCTTCTCCTGTAGAGAGAAAAAAAAAATCATCTCAATCTCTGTATATTTAGGGCTTCATTCAGTCATAAGCTAATTTCCTCTGAGCTGGCAGATGCAGAACTCACCACGTTGTTTTCACACTCAGCCTTTAGGTGATCGAACACCACGGCCTTGCAGCAGCTGCCAGTGGGCGACCACGGAGGACGGATGAAAACCCAAGTGAAGGGATCCGCTTTGGGAGAGAGCAGGCTCTCCGCCAAGCTGAAGAAGTGGGAGGCTTTCCGACCGCATACATCCGCTCGCCCTTCATCGCTTAACAAAGCTGGAGGAAGAGGAGGCAAGACGGAAGAGCTGCAATCATTTTATCAAAAAGATTCGCAACTATCGTTGACACCTATTCAACTAACATATTTAATATGAAAAAAAAAAAAAACGTAGGAGGAAAAACGGTTGAGCTTACGTCCTTCATTGTACAAATAGGCGATCCCAAGTTTCACAGCAGCTTCAAAGTTTCCTTTCTCAGCAGCTCTAGAAAAAAAAGGAGAAAAAAAGTATTAACTAGATTTGTAAAAGGTATTTGATTAAATTATTATCCAATATGAAAATCTGTACCTTTCGAACAGCCATAAAATGTCAGGAGACGGCCATGTGTCTCTGAAGCTTACTCTGGCCCATACACTGTTGTGGCTGTCAACAATGTCCCGTAGCTGCGGATGAACCTACAACAGGAAGCAAAGGGTTTTAGCTCCAACAACACCAAGAAATGTCAAATATGCATCAACAGGGCACATGGCTTGATTCAACTCACTGCTCTGACAGACAGGAGGTCATCCACAGACAGACACTGGAGCACATAAAGAAGGATTTCCTCAGGTAGTGATAGCAGGTTTAGGGCTGAAGATCGCTTACGGACTCGCTTCCGAGCCGGAATAGAGTAGCATTTTGAGCAACGGCAGTGGACAACTGGAAGAAAAAGTAAAATAGAATGTAAATAGTATCACTTATCCCCCCCCTTTATAATCTGGAAAACACTTCACCTCATTATTTGAACAACAAACACTTCACATCTTAGCGCAAAGCTGGCACACAATTTCTCACTTTAATGCCAAAGTGATGTTTAAACTTCCTTCAAAGTTGGTCTGCAGACTGTTGGTTCAGGATGTTAGTAAACCGGGGACAGACAACCCTAACCCTAAAATTTCAGATACAAGTAAGCTGATAGAAACCTGCTACTCCCAATCCGCATCTTTGTTGCAGTTGAAGTAATCCATTGGATAATAAGAAGTAGATCAGCATTTTCTAATACTATTGTTATTGACTATTCTAATATCACTTGATGAAGCCTTTTCTAATACTGCTCACCACAAAATAAAAAATAAAAGTATGTATGATTCATATTGATATTACATCAGGTCAATATTGGTTGATTTATAATCAAAGCTGCAACGTTGGTATTGTATCAGGAATTAATTAGTTGTTAGTTGTATTAAAACACCATAATTATCACTTCTATTCTTATTATTGCTTCCTAATGCAGGGAACATGTACAGGTTAGAAAATAAAAACATGAAAATACTGCCGCACAATGGTGTTATTGCCTTTATTTATATTAATACATCACATAATGCGGTAAATATTAAACATTAAAAAACACACAAAAAAATAATTTTCATATTATTTTGGGGGGATACTTAATGAGTTGTCATGAAAAATAATAAAGAAATGCCAATTTGTTGTTAAAAGAATCAAAAGTATTAGGTTGGTAGTTAGATTTGGCTTTTAAAATATAACAATTAATTCTGTTTTTGCATAATAATACAATTAATACAGTTCTGAACCTTAATTTTTTTTTGTAAAAGTAATCAAATTAATGTGTTGAGAGCTCCTTGGAAAAGAACACCCCCAGTGGCGTTTTGAGGTCTTCCAGAGGCAGGCATAACTGTTTAAAATTATTCTACTAAATGAAAATAAAGGCAATTATGTAATCATCATTCAAATAAAAAAATGTTTGTCTACTTATTGCAATCCGAAAAAATCTGACGACGGTGAACTAAGCTGTTGGATGGAAGAAGGCAACCAAGTGAGCGCCTAAATTTCCCTCCCGTCGTCCAGTAAAGTTGGGTTTAATTAACACTTAGTTTTACGAAGTTTGAACCTTAAACTTAAGTCTGCAGCAGCTGCCAGAAATAAGTACGAAGCATATTTCTGAAAGGTGAAGGTATTTGCTCCTTTATAATATCGACAATTTCCTCTGAAGTTTCTGTAACGTCTTCAAGGAATCCATCACTAATGCAGCTCATATTTTAGCAAGACAGTGAGTTCTTAGGAACTACAACGATCAAATAAAAGCTTTAAACATTTGCATCGTGCTTTTTTTTTATCTGTTGTTAAACGAGACAGCTAAAAATGAGAACTTACTTACCGCCCGCTTTCATTGCAAGTAAACTTGTCTCTCTCGCAGCAGGACGTGAATGCAAAACTAAGCAGCTTTCTAAATGTTGCGGTTGTACAAGCTAATAATTCCCCCTTAAAACATGAAGAATACGATTTTTACGTAGATTAATACTTATAATGTTGAACTGCTGTAGATGAAGAATATCTTTATAGGCTACTAGCAGCTTCCCTGAATTCAAATCCAAGCATGCGTCCTCTTTTGGACCTGCCCCTGAAGCCCCCTAGCACCGCCCGCTTACATGGTTTAAACACTGCGTTCAGTTTGATTGGCGAAAAGCGATGACGCCTCTAAGCAACAACAGCAGTCACTGATTGGTCACTGTGAAGAACCGCAGGACCGATTGGCTAGATCATATAAATTGTAAAATAGCAGAACCTTATTGGAGGAAGAAACGCCATTTCGAAGTACGCGCTCGCCTGTGGGATTATATGATTGGTTGATCTAAATATGACGACATGCTATATTTTCGCGCAGTACTTTGGGAAATGTAGTTGGGCCAAGTAACGCTGTTTAAAGGTACCTTATTTAAAGGGACGTTCGTCTACCTATTAATATTTGTCAAATTAAGACAGGTTTAACATTAAACTTGCTCCTTTGAGACATTGAATAAAACGCGCTGCTTTTAATGACACTAATGCAATTTTAAGGTAAAATTATTTTAATGTGCTTTGCTTTTTAGTCATTAAAATTATAAGCAAGATGATCAAATGAAAGCGTGCTGCTATTATTAACAATACTGGAGATGTACAGTATTTCCCCACGTGTAGATTTACTCTACTTTTTCATTATCTTTATTATTGATTTATTTCTGGAATTGGGCATCGACAGAGCAAAGTTTAGCTTCACAAATGTGAAAATGTAACTTCCCACTAAACTTTAAAAATCTTGTTTGATCCTAGGCAACAAAAAAACTGCCGCCTGGCATTTACGATACCTCCATTGACCCTTTTCCATCTTCGTGGAACAATTTTGACAAGCTCCTTGTTTTAAATTTATTTAATTTTTATACCACATTGAGATGAGTTTGGTATAGATAGATAGATAGATAGATAGATAGATAGATAGATAGATAGATAGATAGATAGATAGATAGATAGATAGAT